>VBVQ01000813.1:0-46860 GCA_011636635.1 Tetramorium simillimum | reverse complement strand
CTCGTCCATAGCGCGAAACTGGCCCTTCGCATTTCCCCCGACTACCATTTTTTCGTCGCGTGCGGCCGACGCACCTGCGGGCTGCAATGGGCTAGGTCTCAATTGCAATTACCGGCGATAATTAAAAGGCTATGATTCATAATTAAGAGACTCGAAAAAATTCTCAGAGGCGAGACCACGATGCCTTTCACGGAGCACCGTTTGCAAAATCGTGTCTTTATCGCATTAAAAGTAGTGTAGCTTCTACCGCGGAATATCTCGGTGAAAGAAATTTCCCACGAATATTACTATTATCGTAGAAACTTGAAAGTGCTTCTCGACGAAATATTTTCACTTGGGATCATATTTATTGGCATTTGGCCAATCTTGGAACCAATTTTGGAACCTGCAGTGCCGAGTGAATCAAACAGAATCGTTTATCATGCGCGGCCGTGTTATTGTTTGCTTTTCCGCGAAGCAACTAAATTTAGTATAATTTAGCGAAACGCACAGTTATCGATGGTACACGTTACCCATCGTACGAGTAGGAGACGGACACGGGGCCCTCGCTGCCGGCGCAGCTAACTGATTCGATGAATGAAGAAAAAGCACTCTCATAAATTGCGGCGGCGCATTCTTCCGTATCGCACCTGCGATTCGGTGCGGCTGCGGAGGGAACACGATGTTTTACCTCGATCCCTTCGACCGAAACCGCAGACACCTCCCCCCCTCCCGCTTTCGCATCCTTCGAAATTTATTTACTCGTCAATAAATCCGGCGAAAGTGTGCGTAAAAATCATGGAATCGTACGGCGCGGAGATAACTTTGAGGATGGGCTCTTTACGAGCGCGAGTCGCGTCAGAGAGACGACACGCACATTTTATTTCAGCCTTTGAATGGCCTTTTGAATTGCGCGCGGGCGAATCCGCGAAACGAATTCGCATTAAAGATCACGCCGACATTTGTCGTGTACAAGTTTACCTGTCTAGTACCTCTCTTTTGCAATGCGGAAGAGAAATGCAAGTTGTCGCAACCGTGACTAACATTTCCGACTCTCCCTCGTGCTTTTCATCCTTTTATTTCACGTTGCTCCTTTTTTATCCGTTTTCCCTTTTTAACTATTCCGCGTATGCGCGAGAAGAGTCGCCTCTGATTAAATTACCCCAAGAAAAATAATGTTAAACACACGTATACGCACGCATACATACGCTAGGCGTAAATTACATCAAGAGTGTCATGTTGAACAAAAGAAGTTTTTATTCAAGAAGTTAAAACATAAGTGCGTAGTAGGTTTTCTTTATCGCAATTCAAAATAAAATTTTATAAATAAAGAATTTTACACGCTTTATTTGATCTGTAATGCAGATTTCCACAAATTAACAAACGAATCGAGCGTTCACTCTGAATGTCTTCACTGTTTGGTATCACCGTAAGCGTGATTAAAGGATGATTCCTGCTATCAGCAGAGGCAAGAAAATTAAAAAAGAAAACTACGTTAAAATTATTTTTGCTCGTTAAAGTCGTAGGGTGAGAGTTTTCGTCCTCGTCCCTTGTAAAGGCCATTCTGCGAGAGCCGCTGTACGTGCTAATACAAACGTGCAATTTGCATACGCGACAATTTGCATTTATGCCCGCCGCTAACTGGTTCGGCTGCGAGCGGGATAAAAAGGAGAGGTACATACACGCGAATTCCCCCGGCCGAAGTACCGAAGTGGAGGAACGAAATTTCGTGGGGCGATTCGCCGGCCGTATTTTGCAGTCCAGTCGCGGCCGCTCCGTGCTAAAACTTACGCACGCGTTTATTCCGTGGCTCCCGCGACACAGCATCCGAGTGGCATCCTTTATGAGATTACGCGGCGCACCGCCAACACACGTGGAAAATTAATGCGCGTTTTCAACAGCGGCGCGGGGGGCGAGAGGGAGGTTCCCATTGTCGCATCCGCTGGAAAGTTAGCCCCCCCTCCCCCTCTTTCCTGCCCCCACGGACTTGCTGGAAAGATGAGTCTTGCAGAAGGTTACCGTGTCTTGTTTCGCGGGACGCGCGCACGAATACATTGAAACCGACACAAAAGTACACGATACTGTGTGATAATGAACGCGGTTCAAAACCATTATTCCTCGCAGTCATTAATTAATACGAAAGAAAAAAAAAAGATATCTCCGTGGAAGTTATTCAAAGGTATTCAAAAGCGCGCTTTATACCGTAATTGAATTAACTCTCGTTTCGGGTAAAATACTGGCATTGTCTTGCCGTCTAGCGACGCGTGCGAGCGATTCGATCGATAATCGCATAATACGGCGTATTAGTATCACGTGGCGTAATTTATCTCGAATTATACAGGAGAAATTACAATTTGAACAATTATTCATATTCGATTATTTCAATTATTTATCTACGTTTCTGTGGGGATGGCGCGGGTAACGCGGTTACCTGCGGGGGAGAGCAATCATTTTCCGCCATGGAGGCGCGCAATAATAACGAATAATTCTTCGGCTGTAGCGCGAGCTTTTAAATGTTTTTGCAGCGTTACCATTCATCGAGACATGGGCCCTCCAATGGATATACGGCGGCATCGCGCAAATGTAAGTGGAGAATGCAAATTAATGCGCGCACTTCGCGGCGAGAATGCTGTGACTTCCATTGTTTCGCTCTCCACCCACCCTCGCGCTCTTCTCGCCGTTGCCGCTGCTTCTTTTACCCTTAACGAGCACCCTCCACCAAGAACGTATGTTTTTCCATAAAGCTAGCCGGTAAATGTGCTCGTTCGTTAATACATCGGGGTAGCTTTTCGCTACCCCGCTTTCGGGAGAGAGAGGTAGCGAACGAGTAAGAGAAAGGGAAGAAGGGAGAAAAGCGGGTGGGAAAAGCGGGCGGTATTAAATTTGTAAGAAAGGGTTGAAGGGTCGGATGGGCGTAATGGAGGCTCTCATTCTTGTTTCCCCGCGTACTTCTATTTTGAAAGAAAAGTGCGGCGAGTGGCACCGGATGAGGAGGGGGATGCTGGTTGACGACGGTGAAGTGGGTGGTGGATATATCTCGTCGCGAATGGAAGAGTAGGGAGGAGTGGAAGGGAGTACGACGTAATTTAATGAAACAAATGGAGACACGAGTCAACTGCGCAAACACTGGAAGGAGAGACAGGATGAATGGAGGACGAAGGGAGAAAGGGAGGAACGTGGACTGGTGGAAGACGAGCGAGATAGGGAGAAAGCGAGATTGGGCGACGATGGTAGAGAGACAGAGAGACAGAGAGAGAGAGAGAGAGAGAGAACGAGAGACGTGTTTGCGCGAGAAAGAGAAATAGAGTCTTCCTGCAATTCAATTTCACTGGCGCTTCCACTCGGGAGGCATTCACCTCTGCCGGAGGGACCGACTTACCCACCCGTCCCGCCGTCGCGTTCAACTCCCCCGCGTTCTCCGCGTTAGAAACCTCTCTGAGGTCTCGGAAAGTTATCCGCAACCTGGCAGATCTCTCTCCCGAATTTCGGTTGAATATTACCCACGTCGTAGACCAGCGTCATCGTTCCTTTTCCTCCCGCGGAAAGCAAGGTGAAACCGCGGTGTTCGGACTATCCATTTCTTTCCCCTCTCATTCCGTCGACGGACGTAAGCCATGAAAGTAATTATTTTTCTATTCTCTCCCTTTCTCGGCGTAAACACGAAAGCAAGGCAAGCGCAGTCTTCTTACGCGAGGATTTTTCTGACGGTCGATTTAAGCTTCCTGAACCTTCATGATACCTCCACCGTGATAGTTCCACCGTAAATTCTCTGTAATATTATACTCATTACATCTTTGAAATATCATACAGATTACTTTAATTATTATTAATAATAGACAAGAGTTTTGCGAAAGGAAAAAATTGTGTTACTCTTTCTCGAGTATATTTTGGATTCTTCCGCGGCGTTACATCCAATTGCAATGATATCTTGGAAAAACAGCGTCAGAGTATCAAGCGTAAGAAATTTATTTCACGGCGGGTAACGTCGCAATTTGCAATTGCGTCGGGCGTTTCGTCGCACCGCAAAGGGATGCAGAACGACACCGTCATGCAGTACAGGCGACACTTTATCGCGGCCGATGCAGGCGAATCCGCACGGGGTTAGGAGGTCTACATACATAATGCAGAATGTGCACGGAGGTCAAGCTGAACTACTCAACTGTGTCAGGGTTACCGTTCCTTCCTCGCGGTCGATTCCCCACGTGAGGTTTCGAGCACCCCCGACTCTTTGTCTCCCGCAGTTACAATCCGCTCCTCTCTATGACTCACCCTTTCACCGTTCGGTGAGCTGTTCGTTTCTCATTATCCCTGCTAATTGGCCATTCCGTTTTCCCCTTTTTGACATTGTTGTTGTTATTAATGTAAACCTCGGTATCTCGCGACTAACGAGATAATTAGCGTCGGTGAGATCCCAATTCTGTTTCGAAAGAGTGAGAGTAGTAGAGCCGGCCAAAATTGTGTGATTAGAATCCCGGGTAATTTTCGTTTCAGGCAAATGGAAAATAAACGCTTCGAGATAACGTTCGCGGCTCGAATACAAATGAGTTCTGACGAGAGATAGAATATCTCCGAGTAATGTGTACAGTGGCTGCGTGCTAGTCTTTTTAACAACGTTACTTTAATAACGAAAGTGGAAGGATTGTGGTATACAACGCTGTACTAGGAAACTCTGCTTACGTAGGTAAACGAGTAGCAGAGCCAAGGTGAGCGTTAAGCAGACGTGACACGTCTACATATGCGAAGCGGAAAACTTCAATTAAATATGAGAGCATCAAGCTCCCGGTATCCTCTGCTTTAATGAAATTTTACGCCTCGCGAGAACATTTCGTATAACACGACGAAAGAGTACTCGATGGAGCCGCGCGGAACCGTTCTCGTATTTCCGTGAAATTAGACGTGCAAGATCCTGTCGTAAACGCTCAACCGCGCGAGAGGCCGGAAGGACCGGAGACTCCGGTTATGATTTCCGAGTTAAACAATCCGTGGATACGCGCCAGCCATTAAGATCCTTATTATCCCGCGCAAACGGCCCGCAGGATCGAGAGACGGAAACCCGTACGTCACGTCGCGATACAGAAGCATATGCGGCACATGCACGCGTACACACACACGCAACGACACCGCAGACACGCCGTCCGTGGTATTTTCGTTCATCCGATATACGAGAGGAGAGATTCCGCGCCAAAGATAAACAGCCGTTCGAGTGTTTGCCCTGCCGAGACAATTTTCTCGCTACTGACGTGACTATGGAGAGTGGCGTAGGACGTCTACCCTGCCTCTCCTCCGGAACTGTCGTCTACCCTTTTTCGCTCTGGAAATTCAATGAGCCGTCCAAGGACTCGCGATTTTACGAACGGCACACTTTTCGCCAGACACGTCTCTGCTGTTTGTCGCGAGGAGACGCTCGTGAGAAGCTGTCGGCGCACACGTGCGCGAGTAGACCTACACGCGGGCTGTTGGATCAGTTGTTTGATACCTGTCGGTCAACCTCGAGAATGATCCACGAGACAGATGATTGAATGTCTACTGAAGAGAAACGAAGAGTGGTGAATAAAAAAAAGTAGGAAATGCTTTCGCTGTTACTTAATATCATTATTAAATTGTTATTAAATTAAGATATAAGTCAAATTCAATATATATTATATGGCGAAAGGCGCGCAAATATCCACGTTGTGCGGTAAAATTTGTAAAATCCCGAACTCTGTGTAGCCGATCCCGCGTTAAGTTAATCGTACGTTAACAAGGGTCGAAACTTCAGGGGGCTAACTTTCAGGTCCGTCGGTTCCCCGTCGGTCTAGGTCGGAGGCCAGAGTTTCGCAAGAAGGATACATAATTCATACGAATGCAGCGTCGAAATTGGATTCAGTTAAAGAGTCGCGTTGCGCCGTAATATCCCAGGCCACGCCAATTGCGAGGCGCACAAAGCCCCCGCGCGCAATACTTCCCAAGTTGCCCGGTCCGCCCGTTGCTGCACGTCCTTTAATTTGCAATTTGCGATCCCGAGTACGAGGAGCCCAAGCACGAAGGTAGCTTCGCGCAACGACGTCGAAATCGCTGGCAGCTTACGGTAGAACAGGTGCCACCTCCCCGGGGAATTAGTTCTCACCGAGGACGGGGTGGACTCGATTGCCATTTCCCAAAAGTGATATCCAGTTCCGTAAGTTTCTCTCCGACGGGGCGGCCGAACTTACCGCGTAAAGCAAGCGAGTTTCATAAAGTGCCGGGGTATACCGATCGCGTCGTACTTTCCATCCTCCCGCGCGGCTCTCCGGCCCGAATTCGCCTATATCGAAATAAGCTCGTGAAAACGGCATCGACTTCCAGCGCGCCCCTTTGAAAAGAGCTCAAGGACTCGCCTGTACTTGTTTCCGAAGTATTAATGAGCTCGTTCAAAATTCGAAGCAGCCCTCGCGGCGTTTTGTACTTTTATAAAATCTCGCGGCCCTCGCGGCTAGAGCTCCCTCGGTTTTAACCCATAACCACAGGTTGTTATGACGTTGGCTTGTATAAATTGACCTAATTGGATGTTGACGCGGAGTATGCAAATTGGTTGCGAGCACAAATATTGATTGTTTGTCCTAATGAAGCAGCGACGTAACGGCGAAAGCATTTGAGAATAACACCCGGTATCGATAAATATATCGCGAAAAAAATTCGCAATTCGGATTTTTGCGCTGGAGATGCGCTTTGGTAAACGAGTAACGAGTTTCTGATATACTCTTGGAGGCGATCGAGTATGAGAAGACGTAAACGTAATGTTTATTATACACTTCGGGAAATTTAAATATGGCTCGATACCAAACTAGCAATTGGTGCCGTATTGGAAGAAGCGGGAACGTATCTACTTTAAGATCACACCAAGTAGACCGGGTTCGCCTAGAACAAAGTTTGAGAAACTTTCGCGTAAACCAAAAGAGTTCGATTAAATATTGATGCAAACATGGGGTAAAGTATCGTAGCTAGCGTTACTCACTCAAAACAATTTGGCGAAACAAGTATTGTTTCGCAAAAGTGTTTCGACAAAGAACTCCGGAATATTATATCTTACATGTGACTTTGCTGTTGAACAAACTTTCTTCTTAAAGGCGTCACTCAGAAGTTGAATAAATTAATTTTCTTATGTATATGCGTACGAGATGTAGCGACATCGGCGTATAATCACGAGCTTCTCCGCGCACCTCACTCATACGTTATTTTAGTCAACATGTATAAAATTTTGAATTGTGCGACAAGATATTAAAATATGAAATTTATGCGGCGTGTCGATTCTCAGAAACGGGCATCTTTTCAAGTAACTCTTAAACGACGAGTAAAACATAAATGGTTCCATATCGATGGAAAATATCGCGGTATCGTGGCGCATTCAGTAGAATATTCTATCGACTGGTTGGCGACAGAAACGAGTCGCATGGAACAAGGCTATTGCAAGCCCTTAGCTTCCTATCCTTTACTCCGCGTCTTTGCTAAACAAGTTCGTGAAAAGGTATTGACTTTCAAGAAGTTTCCCGGTGAAGCGCTGGTCGGTCGTTGCCCTTAACTTGTCGCTTCTTGAGAATATTAATAAACTTCTTTCACGATAGAAAGTGCAAAGCAGTGGAAAGTGCTTCGCAAAGCATTGGAACACTCTATACATTAAAATCGTATTAATAAAATAGTGTCTCATGAATAATGTAATTGTCAACGTTATCTACGACTATGATACAGCCTGTATTTACCGCGTTACTAGTTCTCTCTCAGCATCAAAGAGATACAAGGAATAATACATTTGAGAGTGAGGCATTCAAACAGAATGCCAACGTTTTTCAATTAGAACAATTTACTCGGTCTGCATATTCTAACTTTGTGAAAAAAATCGACAGGAACTTCCCTTGTAAATCGGTTCGCAGGAATATACGTGTTTTTTTTTCACGGAGTCCCTTCACCTTTGCGCCAGTTAGAGTTCGTGGAAATGATATCGATCTCTAATAACGTTTCCGTAGAAACTCACCCGTTACTTAGTGGTCCCCTGAAATATTCATTAACTACTGCAAAAGACGTAGAATTCGCAATTCTACCACGGCTTTAGTCGGACTATTATTAGCCGGTAATAGTCCGATAAAATAGGGATGATAAATTCGATTCTACGAAAACCAAATCGAATTTCAAGCACAATCGGCGGACGCTCATGAATTTTCATGCAGATAGCTTAAGTCGGTAACATCGATACATTGCATAATAATCGGCGTCACTGAAATTGCAATATAAGGGTCGCAACCGCAATACCGCAGTTTGTAATATAATAATAACAATGAGTATATCAATAATTCAATTGAATATAAATCTAAAGCTTACGTCTATTAATCCTCACATCAAGCCAATCCGCAGTATATATTTCCGCATAATAACCGGCATTTGTAGTTTATCAATAAAATCTAATATTGAAAACGTTAATATACATACACTTTATCAGAGGGGAGCAAATGAAATTGTCAGTGCAGCTTTTCAAATCCCGATCGATCGATCGTCGCGCGGCAGGCTCGGTGTGCGCCTCGCGTCGCGTCGGTGCTACGGAATTTCGAGAACCAACCCTTCATTAACATTTAACTCGTTCGGCTAGCCTCGGCTTCGGCTCCATCTCCAGAGGATCCGGCAACTATCTTAAATATCAACTCTGCACGTCGGTTATAGCGCGCGTCTAGCCTCGCCCGATGTCGCTCGGGGGATGAATTATCAAAATTTCCGCAATAAGTTCCGCAGCCGGGCGCGCCTAGGATGACCTGAGCGACAGTACATCGTGATACGCCTAAGAAACGAGGGTTCGCTCGCAGCGTCCACGCAGCGTCCACGACTCGCGCTCACGTGTGGTGAAACTGTTTTATTTGTCGTCCATTTATGCGTTATTACGTCGCATGTGTTATATCCTGAATTATTGAGTTTAATTTCCCGAGGGTTGCTTCTCGGCCGATTGAATTTTTTATTGTGGCGCATTGTAAAATGGCTTTCGCCGGGTTTTAATTGATTTATCTGCCCATTTGTACAAAAAAAAAGGCAATTTGCGTTTTCGTAATGAACAATGTCCGGCGTCGCCCGCTGCCTATTATAACAAATGCACACCTATTATCATCCCGGACGAGCGCGCGTATTTCGGCCGAGTTACGCCGCGGCTTTTGTTAAATCGTTCAATACGACGCATATTCGGCGAGATACTTTGATCAGGAATAGAAACGCACGCGGGATGTTTATGGTACAAGAGTAATAAGACAAACGAAGTTACGACCGCATTTGTAGTTTATCGATACTTTGTTGCTCGCGCATGCGGGCATTCCACGGAGATTGAATTATCGATACACGTCGCCCGACACGTTGAGTCTATCGGGAAGGTAGCACCTCGTTCTCCTCTTTTCAATAAAGTGACTTTATCGGCCAGATAAATATTATTAGCCAATAAGCACATGCTCGCACTCGATACCTCGGTGCCTCATCCAAGTACAATGTAAAATGCTTCCGTTACTCGATCTCGGAAGATCCTAACCGAAAGAACATCCTATTCCGTTTTAATAAAAAATAAAAAAACTAAAAGAGCGTTTATTTTTCTGTAGAAAAAAAAATACTTGAGAGACAACGCCGTAATTTCGAAAATGTCGTGAAATGCAATTTTCGCAGTCTCATTGTTTCACGCCACAAAAGCGATTCTACATTCGCCGCAAAATAAAAATACGATGTCTCATTATTCAGAAATTGGAGTCCGGTCCACGTAAGCGCCGAGCCTGTCCGTGTTACATTTCATCGGCGGGAGAGAAGAAGAAAGGGCGAAAGAGGGCAGGCGGAGTTACATGAATAAAATACCAGGAATGAAAAATAAAACGAAGGCGAGTGACCCACATGACTGTCGCGCATACGTGTAAACACGGCGCGCCGGCATGGCACTCACGCGAAAGGGAACGACTTATTCACTGAAAACCTCGCCCGACGGCAGTTCGGCGGTGTGCCACCCCCGTTGGCGAAATCTTTGTTTTTTTTTTCCCCTCTCCTCTTCGATCCCCCTCTCCCGCGTCCGCTTCCTCCATTCGTCGCCGTGCCTCGCGGATTCGGCGTCCCGCGCGCTAAGAAAAGGGCGAGAAAATAGGTTCCGTATTCCTCCGGAGTGCCATTCAGTGCTGTAATTTATTCCAGTTTCATGAATCCCCCTTTTGCAATGCCCCTCGCGGCCCCGCGTTCCGCCGTCCTTTTCACTTCTGCCGTTCTTTATCAGGCACTGCTCTGCGTCCGTTAATCCGAGTTACCTCCCTTTCTCGGCTTTTCTCTCCCTCCACCAGCCGCCGTCTATACCAACCCTCCCGTCGTCTTTCTCCCTCGCGTCGCAAACGCTGCCCCGCGCGTGCTCTCTAATTTATCTTGTCAAGCTTTCATTTCGTCCATTACGGACTTCTTTCAAGCTGCGAGTACTTGTTGCGCAGGTACGATTGATATTATGAATTCCGCGTTATTCTCTCTAAAAGCGTGCCGTCGAAGTGAAGTAGGTGCGCGAGGATCCTCCAGCGCGAAATGACGTTCTCTCGCGTCGCCGGCGCGGGAAGTCGGCGAGTCCCGGCGATCTCTTTCTCTTAGGCCACTTAGCGCGAGAGCGTGTAAATCTAAATCGATATTCCGGCACCAGCCGGTACAGCGGGCGCACAATAACTCTCGCTTCGCAATATCGAGCGTGGCCGCGCCGGCACGCTCTACGCGCCACCCGGCGAGAATAATATTGAAATCACGGGGTTGTACGTCGTCGTCATCGCCGTCGGGGTCATCGCCGTCGGTACTCGGTAGTCGACGCCGCCGCCGTCGCCGCAAGTAGGCCAGCAGCTCGAAATAGAAACCGTCAACTGGGGCAGTCAATGCCCAACGTAAGACACCATTCGTCGCGGCACGTTCACGACTTTTCCGCACTGACGCACACACGTCCTCTCGGTCTCCCCATTTTTCTTTTTTTTTCTTTTTCAACTTTTTTTTTTTTTAAAGAAGGGAGAAAAATTGCCGTCTGCCAAACGCGGGATATCGTCACGTTGCCTCTACGTGTCAAACGCGACGATCTATGTCTCCAAAGCGATTTTCCGCTGCATCGATGAACGTCCGTCGGCGACTGCGGGATTTATGCGGGACCGAGACTTACGATTCTGTCGACCGCCGTTCCACGCCGGCGGTTTACGTGCTTCGCAAGCCGCATTCAGCGTGATCGTCGTTATCGTAGAGCCCTTTGCGACTCGATTGCCGAGGCGCAATCTAATCATTTTACTGGAACTTTGTTACGAGCGAACTACGTTAGCATAATATTTCGCTGCGCTGTTCCCTTCAAAAATTTTGTCTCTATAACTTCGCCAATGAATAATAATTATAAATGAAACTCAGGATTATTGAATAACGGCTCTTGCTGCATCACGATCGTCGCGGTTTCATCGTTGAACATCGCACGTAGAGAAATACCGGAGTGCAAGGCACAGTTCGCGGCTAACGATTTAAGATTTAATTAAAAAATCCGCGTTTCCTACTTTCTCGGCATTAAATACCATTTATGCGCGCGCGTATAAATATGGGGGGTGGGAAGGTGGCGATTTTATTTCGCTGGATCTCTCGCGCATCATTGTACGGGTTAAATGTCTTGAAGCAAATGCATTAATACGAGCGATAACGCAGCGGATTTTAATGCAGGCGTTTACATGGGCCGTTTTAGCTCCGCAGGCTCGCTCAAATATACGTGCTTACCAGCAGTTTTAGCATCCGGCTTAACAGGACGTAATTTTCCGCAACGGCGACGTAATGAGGCGTATATAAAACGACACTAACCCCGTACGCTCATCATATCGTTCGTATGTTCTCTTTATGATGAGGCGACATCGCTAAACTCATACTGCTAAAAATAAACGATAATGCTCAGTCCCCTCGTAACCTAAATTGTGATTAGGGCTCGAAAGAAATATTTAGAATCACGCTTGCGACTTTAGCGATCGTCTAAGACGACGTTGATGTTAGTAGAATTTATATATTTTCGTTGAAGTTATAAGTATTGTTAACTAACTTATATGCATGGCCAAAGTTTGCAAAATCTTTAGACAAAGCAGTATCACGCTTCATTTCTATGTACTAATCCCTTTGTGTGTTCGAAACTTGTAACATTACCTTACATGTATTCATTCCTTGAAAAGCCGGTCACTAATACATTTAAACACAAATAATCCTATATACTTTACACATACATATACGTCTAACATTTGCATCTATACTATAATTTCCAACGTTTGTCGGACGCTCGTCGTATCTTGATTAATGTAATTTCTATTTAATCCTTTTGAAAATTAAAAGCACGTATTGCACTATTTATGTCTTATCTTTTAGTCGATTCTATCTCTTAATCTCGAGTGCGCTCACTTGTAAAAACGCTACTAAACAACTACTCCTGCACATTTTCGCACCCTCTCTCTACCAAGTAGAGTAGACCGAGGCGAATCGGATCAAAGAATTGAGATCGTATTTGTTACATTCATCAATATATCTAACCATGTAAAATACAAATAATTATTTGTATTTTACATGGTTAGATATATCGATGAATGTAACAAATACGATCCGATTCGCCCTGTGATCCTATTCGCCTCGGTCTACCCTATCCTTCAGAAGCACTGCGAATTTCGATTCTCGTTATACGACGTAAATAATGTCGCGAAAACTTTCAAAACTAACGATCCCGAAGTATTTCCTCAAGTTGAAGAATTTCAACACTTTGAATTTCTCATCATCATTCCTCCGTATTTCTCCATTCCCACGCAACACGCGATTTCACCGACAAAGCGCATGAGTATCTCGAACGATTTAATGCATGCACACCCGGCATGTATCGAATGTATCGCAGAATCCATTCAATCTTATACGACGTCATCCATACGCGATCACATCGAAACGTGTCGTTCTTTTAAACGCGCGGACGCGTGGAGACGTCGTGATCGCCTGTTGTTCTCATTTCACGCCTTGCCTCCCTCGCGCGCGAGGAGCAAGCGACCTCCGGGCGTATACGCGAGCGTAAACGCCCGTGGGTCGTTTCACTCGTCAGACATGCTGCATCCCCTTGTCTCATCATTTATCATCTCATGATCCACGGCCGGTGCGAGTGAGTAACGAGGTTTGATCGCGCGTGCAGAGGGAAGGCCCCTGAATAATGGAGCGTGTCCCAACCCATCCCGTTAAGCGGTATTAAAACTTCATTTCGGTCACCTTGCAAAAATGATGAAATCGTTAGAAAAGGCTCGTCGGATCCCACCGAGACATGTAACGTGCACGTCTCTACTCTAGGTCGTGCATTCCGACCGGGACTGACGGATTCATGCAAATTGTTATTAAATTTGCTGTTAAGCTCCTTTCGCGTTTTGCCAAGATTCATTGTAGACGACAATGCGGCGCGATTTGAAATGAAATTGAAACGAATGCTCGCACCGGCTTTATACGCGACATTACGATCCCTCGTTTATGTTGAGTGTTGGTGTTGGTGCAAGGGGCAGGAGACACCGATATACATATGGTACGAGTCGTATCCGACCCACAGTGGCGAGGGATACGAAGGACGTGTCTCGAGGGTGAGCGAGAATTCGCCGTACGGCCAGGCTAGCCTCAATCTGACGAACATCCGCGAGAGCGATCAAGGATGGTACAAGTGCAAGGTCGTCTTCCTCAACAGGTCGCCCAACAGTCACAAGAACGGTACCTGGTTTCACCTAGACGTCCACGGTAAGTACGGTCTCACGTGTTTCTACCGTCTAATTTTCACGTCGACAATGCGACTCGCGAATATCTTTACAGGATTCGAGATTAAAATAAAGCGAGATGTAATCCGTTCCTGTTAGACGATACATTTGAGTTTGCATCGCTGCGAAATAAACAGTGGAAAGTACAAATGAAAAGTTACCTTCGGGTTATATGGAACTTGATGAAAAAGGAACTTGATATTCACGTAAAGTTGTCTGCTAGTAATAAAAGTTATATCCGCTATGTGCTAAACGCGCTCTTAGCCGAAGCTTTTATGTTCAGCTTATATAACATGAAATTACGTTATTTCTGCTTCAAATAGCCTCGTTAATATCACTTTGAACTTAAGAAGATTTTACGACTTCGGCTAATGCAGTTTTATAACACTTGCTGGAAGTTAACCGCGTAAGTTAAGGCCACGTTTGAATAATTCGGTGAATTTGCAAATTTTCACAATTCGTCGGGAAAGAGATGTACACATAATATAAGAAAAATATATTTGTACTATTTTATACTATTATATATTATAATATAAGAATATATATTATAATATAAGAAAAATATATCTTTGTACTATTTTATACTATTATATATTAGCATATTAATCGCAGTAGTATTTTGCTAAGATTGTTGATGTTTTTAACGAAATAATGCAAATTACATATATTTCGCTGCGTTTCATTTATTATTAATTTATTTTTCGAACAGTAAATTCTCCAAATTTACTTGTACTCAGATAAGAAGGCGTATATTAACGTTTGATAATGGAAACTGATCCTGTCGAGAGATATGCAACGATCGGGAGAAAGAAACACTCGCGCATTGCTAGAGACACGTGAAATTCCGAAATATCCTCCTTTCGCGCTTGGTTAAACACATCGGCGAGTACTGTATACGAAAATATTCCCTCTTCTGTCGCGCCGCGTTCCTTCTCATACCGACCGCGTCCTCGAGCTTACCCCGTCGACGTGACTTCCTGTCAGGAAAAGGAAAGCACGCGAATCATAAAAGGCGCTTCAGAAAGACGCCGCCGCCTCCGCCGGTTCTCCAATGCGAATTGTACATTCAGCAAACACTGCGCAACCACACCCCGTCGTGCAACCCCCGTTCTCCGACGTTCCCGAAGTTCGCGCGTCGTGGAAGAAGTTATGTTTCTTGCTTGCTCAGCGCGCAGCTCGAACTTACGTCTTCTTCCGGAGTTCTTCGCCGGGTGCCCTTCATCGCTTCGATGAAATCTCCCGAGAAACGCGCTCCCTGCTTACGGCGAGTAAAATGGAAAGGAGGATCGCAAAAAGATCGTGTTACTGGACGGGAAATGGGACAGAGGGAGAGAGAGAGAGAGGAAAAAAAACGAAAGAAGAAGAGCGATAGAAGAAAGGGGGAGAAACTTATTGCCACGTTTTGCTCGGCTATAAACGACGACGAAGAGCCGGAGGGAAGAGAAACATTTAGATGGCTTAGGGAGGACGTGTCGCGCTGTCCTCTTTTTCCCTCGTCACACCTCATCCACCCCTTTCCCCCGTCAGTCTGCCCCGCTTATTCCCAATTTCTCCGTAAAGCTCTCGGTCACACTTAACAACAATAACAACGGAGGCAACGACGAGGATGAGGACGATAGACCTGCAAACGGCATCAAAGGAGAAAAATACTCGGAGCACCCGGAAAGCGCTTAAGATCCCTTTATACTTTGCAGTAGACTCCATTCGGTCGGTTGCTCGCGTTAGAGTCATAAACCGTCGCATCCCGTCGTCGCGTCACTTCACCGTTTTCTTTTTCCGCCGCTCCCATCTCCGCTGCTGCCTGTATCTTCCGAAGCGTCGCTCTCGAAATTAAAATTCCTCGTCTTCGAATAACGACGAACGCAAGCAGACGGCGCATAGCGGCAGACAATATCCCGGAAAAACAGAAAACACAGAGAAAGAGAGAGAGAGAGAGAGAACCGCCCCACGAATAGCAACAATTCGTGAGGAATTCTACGCTACGTGAAGCTTTTGCAGAAATATTTACCTGAGCCCCTTCCAATTTTACCGGATTTCTTGCGCGCGCGTCCAGGTCGATTAAAATTTTTCCAACGGAGCGATTCTGTCTCGTCGGTAGAGAGACACGCGGTAGTACGAAGGGAATATCGGAGGACGGTTTTCTTAACCATTACGCCGTAGAAAATTTGCATTATTTCAATCACCCGTTTTTCCTCGTTTTCCGTTCTCGACCGCTCCCGTTCCCACGCTCGAAATTGTCGATCTTACGGCGCTGTATCGTCCTAAGACGAGAGAGAGGGAGAGAACACGGTCGACTCTTTGCGTCACCCGTTCGATCGCGGGCGATGGGCAGCGGCGGACCATTGTAATTTCTCCGGGATGAAAAGAGGGCAGACGATAAAAACGCGGACGGAACTTCTCGAGGAACATTTTCTAAACGTCCACCTCTTCCTCTCCTCCGGACTTGATTGTTCTTCCAACGTCATTTAACCGCGGCCATTTTCTGTCATGAAAGTGCCAAGCCATGAAAGTGTCGTCTTCACTTGCAAAAAGATAAACGGCTTACATTTTTTGCGAGGCTCCGCAACCGCGAAAGCAACGTTACTGGGTCGTGAAAATAATCGGTGACGCAAGGAGCGATTTTGTTCGTGCCAAATAGAGATCATCCGGTCTCTGGATCTGACGCTCTTTAGGGTTAACACTGTATAGTCATATAACGCGATAAGATATAATTGTATTAAATCATATCTAATCACTTGGAATTCGCCTCTATTGTTCACAGCGCCACCCAGGTTCAGCATAACGCCGGATGATATGATATATGTGAATCTGGGCGATGCGATAATACTCAACTGCCAGGCTGAGGGTACTCCGACGCCAGAAATCCTTTGGTACAAGGACGCGAATCCAGTCGAGCCCAACGGCCGGGACGTTGGGATATTCAACGACGGCACCGAGCTCAGGCTGTCGACTATCAAGAACGAGGACATCGGCGATTACACCTGCATCGCCAGGAACGGGGAGGGCCAGATCAGCCACACTGCGCGCGTCATCATCGCTGGTGAGTATCCTTAGTGATAGAACGTCAAGGAAGTCCCGGTCGCGGAACCGCGAACCGCAATTTCGTCGCGAAGTTGAGCAATAAATTATCCCGTCCGCCCGGGTGCGAGCGAAAGGACACGATTACGTTCGACAGCAACCGAGTCTGATCGAGTGTGAGAGATAAAACTTTTTTAATTTAAGTCTCACTGTCATTCAGAAATATATTTGCTAGCGAAGATGCGGAGATAGAGCGCCGCGCCGGGGGCACGAGGATGGATATCGCGGGATTATAAGAATTACCATGCCTTTAAGCCGTTTTAAACTTCTAACGACGTGACTGTAACGTAATAAATGAATTTGCGCGATCATCTGTGTACGTACGTGTACGTACGTACGTGTGCACCTGGATTATCTCCTCTTTATATAATGTTTAATTTCTTAAAAATATTCCCGTCAGAAGTCACGTACGCGACGTATTCTCGTTTAGGAGATTCTCTCATTCCTAAAAAGTCCCTCTCGAAATTCCGGACGTGATTTTATGAACGCGAGTCACGAGCGGCGTCCATGCCGCGGTTTCGCCGCGGCGAATAACAACTGCTTTTTTCCGTCAGCCCCGGTAATATCTCGCGGGAAACATTTGCGTGCGCGCTGTTAAGTATTACTGTCTGACAGGAGCATGTTACCGTGTTCCACTGCAGCGCGCGGCCGCTTAATCCACTTGGTACGGCGGCCGCGACAAAAACCATCATAGCACAACTTTCATTTTAGCGTCTCGTGTTAAACGAGCGAACGATACCGCAGGGTCGCGCACCGCGTGACGATTGGGATAATTAAACCGACCGTCCGCCGCGCCGTCCAGCCGCTGGCGTTTTACTTGTCCCCCGGAATTGACGGGAGGGGTACGTAAAACGTCCGTCCCGGTTGATCCCTAGAAATATCTTAATCAATCATCCGTCCGTCACGATCGTCGATTTTATCGCTACATAAATGCTCAGTGGCTCAGAAAGATAGGACCACGTCTGCAGGCCGTCAGCCTATTAAATACTTGTTTTGTTCTGGCAATTAAATGCCTATTTTTCATAACTATAAGTTAGATGTATACGTAATTAAAATATAATTAAGCAATATTTCATAAAAGTTCCGACGAAGGAGGAGAGAGGGATAGAACTCGGAAGCGCCTCGGTATATAACGGCAGTAAACTAATTAAAGAAGAAGATACTTTGTACAGGAACTAATAAGAAGGCGAATCTTTGTAGCTTTTTTTCGCCGAACATAAGTATAAAATCAATTGATTAGTTTGCCGACAACGAGTCGCCGCGGCGTATTTTTTTCCGGAAACTAATTTAATATTAATTGCGCGATATATATATAAAAAATATATATATATATATATATATTTATATAAATATATATATATATAGTAAGCGCGCTTTAATACACTTCCGAAAATTGCCTCGACATGCCGGCACGATTAATTATCCGCGATCGGCACCCGAAGAGAATAATGCAAAATACGGCTGCCTGCCAGGCCGATAATTAATAAACAGCAAACTGCCGTAGTAATTATCGAACACGCCGTTATCAGAAACAGATATCCCTCGGTAATCAGCGATCAGCCGAACACCGGTAATGCAATTCCAATAACCTGCTTGCCAGAAAATATCTTAAAGCGGGCGCGGTTAGTTCCGCCAGTTTTGTTGTTTATCGATCCGCGTTGTAAGCCGTCTTCTCTCTCCTCTCTCTCTCTCTCCCTCTCTCTCCCCTCTCTCTCTCCCCTCTCTCTTCGATTTAGCTCAATGCGCAATCGGAAACGAATTCTCACGGGCAGGTAACCCTAGTCCATCGCGTCTTCGCGATACATTCGATAAATTTGGCGTACTTCACGCGAGAGTTTCAAACGGAATAACAAACGGCCCTCTCACGAGCGATTTCGCAAAAGTTCTCGCACTTGTCCCGCGGGAGATCCATCGAGATCTGAAATATCATGGCCGAGCACTGCGAGTCCAGCGTTGTCCTTGATTTTCGAGTGTCGTCGAAATGCTCGTAAAGCTGACCGATGCAGTCTGCGGAGACTCTAAGCAGACTGCATCGGTCGGCTTGCATTAATCGCTTCGACGCGTTTTAGCGTTTAAAATAAATCATCGTCTTTAACGACCTAATGTCTACGATACGAAATAATTAAAGGTTTGCGCGCACGTCTTATTACCTCCGGTTTAATTAACTCGATCCCTTCGTCGTCCTTTTCATTTCACCGCGACTGCCTCACGCCACTTTCTTAATAAACATAGTTTTCACCGTGCGGCGTGATGTAATTTCGTCGAAGAAAAAATACAAAATAATCTCGGCTATTAGGTCTTTATCCGTAACGTCCGTAATAATCTCGCGAACGAGAATGAGACTTTTCTCCAAGGAAACGCCCGATACCGCGTGGTTTGGATTTCCGTTTGTATAACAAAGAGTCCGCAATACGAATTCATAATAATTGACTGATCTTCCAGACGATGCAGATAACGCGTGTGTACGTTTAGCCGTTCCACGTCATGGGTTCGCGATCAAGCTCAGGAAAAGATAAGGGAAGTCGCAATCTCGTCCGCGTATGATCGCGCAACCGTTTCAGCGTCCGTTTTCCCCCCGGGAACGGAAACGTTTTACCGTGATCGAAGATGCATCCATAAAGCGCAGACCCGACATACGGGTGCAGAATGTATAGTGCAACGCGCGCGCGTCTCTGCCCCGTAAATTTTACGAGCCGATACATTTACTCATATCGATACGTTCAGCTCGCCGCGATAAAACTCGCGTTAGGCAAAGTGGTTACAGCGGAGCTTCCGGGCGTCGCTCGTTCCGCCGACCAATTAAGGCTATTCCGGTACCGAGGGGGGGTTCCGTGCCGGGGTAGGGAGGGACGCGAGAGGGGTTAAGAGACGATTTGTCTTGTTTTTCCGGAGCCAACAGCCACTTTTCGCCTCCGAACCGCCTTCTTGTTCCATTTCGCTTTCCCTCCATCCCTTTTTTTCCGAGCGCCGTCGACGGTTTTTACCTCGCAACCACTGCAAATTTGTAAGCCGCACCAGCGGCAAGCCATCACCACTAGGACATCCGTCTTCATCATCGTATTGTCTTACCGTCTCGCGCGCCTCTTGTTTTCATGCCCGTTCACGAGCTCGGCCGCGAGATGGTTATTTAATGGATTGAGAAATGGCGCGAATGTCGCTGGCTCTGGAACGACGGCGAGATCGTAAAACTCGCTCGGGCGCAGGGAATAAAATTAGACGAACACTGCCAGAAACCATCAGAGCACACTGCCGCCAAAGGATAAACGATATGAGGACAAACTGCGTGTTAGAATAACACTTTTCTTATACGTTTCATCTTTCGTTCGTTTCGGCGCGTACTCGTGTCAGAATCGCTGTCCATAGAAGTAGATTAAAGGCATTAGGGGAACGCCCGAAATTTTCGTGCATACGCGAGACGAAAATAAAAAAAAGTCACATTTATCTTTCCTATTCTAGAAAAAGATGGGACACGTGTATTTCATATGATGCAAACATAATGGCGCATTTCGCCAAGTTAAACGAAGTAGAGCATTTAAAGAGGACGGGAGTACGCCGGAAAGTAAACATTACAAAAATAAATCATTCTAAAATTTATTCTGCATCTCGACTGCTGCTCCATTTGCTGAACTACCCTTCGCGCTGGTACCCTTCCGCGTTTCTCGTGGTACCACGTATTTGCGATGTGCAGCGTGATGTAGCGCGACGCTGCACCATCATAGCTGTGTACTTGGCATGAGAGTCGCCGCTCGCTCGCTCTCTCCCCCTCTTTCTCCCTCTGAATTTCATTGCCCCGGTTTGTCAAGATTTTCGTCTGGTTGGCAAACGCTGGAATTTGTCACCGTGACACTTCTCGCATCGGGAATGCGATGGTACCGCGGGTACAAACGCAACGTTGTTTGATGACGTAGCAACGCGACGCGACAGTAGTTTAATAAACACTTTGCGAAGGTGTTTTCGCAGTCTCTCTCGCGGTCAGGCTCGCGAATATTTTCACGAGCGAACGGATGAAACGGCGGTCGGGCGCGGCGTTCGAAGATCCCCGTAAATATCGACCGTGCATCGGTGGGAATTGCTCGTCCCAAGTTGGTAAAAACAACGTCGTTAACAATCGCGCGTAATGTGCACCGCGCGTGCAACTTTATGGCAACCGCACGCTGATTCTACGGGCAACTTGGAATTCCATTGCCCTCATTTGTCCCGAACTTTGCGAACTTTCTCCAGCTCCTCCGTAAAGTATCCTTCTGAGCTGCCGCGCGCCCGCATGACGTAACGTATATCATCGTCCGCGCGCGAATAATTAAAATGTATTCTGTTGATCGCGCGAAGAATGAAGAGCAAAGCTTGTTCCCGCTCGAACGAGATCGGGCAACGTGGCGAGAGAGAGAGAGAGAGAGCTCCCGGAATCGATTTTCCTCGGCGGTACGTTAATGTGAAAAAATTTGACACGCGACGGATACGTTCCGATTTGATTGGTATTGGCCATTAAGGTAAACCCTTCTCCGCGCGCGTGCCCGGACATAGCGGCAGCGAGCGTGGAGGATTGCGAGGAAATACGGCTCTTTTCTCTCTCTTTTTTTTCCCTCTTCCCCGGGCAACAAGTTCTCATTCCGCGCTTCGCGCGTTTATCAAGATCGTAGATTCAAATTTATTCCTGTCGCGCCGCTGCGGCATGCACCGCTGGCGCGCGCATTGTAGCGCGTCTCTTCGGAGGTGCAACTGGATGCAATATATTGAGACATCGGGACGCGGGGCTTAGAATATCGTTGCCCCCGTTTCTGCGGATTTTCGTCTGCGCACGGAACGTGATATTTCTTGCGGTTTACTCGCGGAGTTCCCCCGGCCCTTTCTTGGCCGACACGTTCGCCTTCCGTTCGCCAGCCAGATTATCCCGTTGGAAATTTCCGTCCGGGCATCATTCCACCAAAAAGCTATTCCGCAACCTCGAATTTGATTATATCGATACGGGGACAGCAAACACCGCAAACAATCTGCCAAATGTTTAATTGTTCAAACGTACGTCAATATATTTGCAGCATTCTAGCGCCAGACGTATCGTTCGTTTGCGTGTATAAATTTACACATTGTTTGCGCGACACCTATACCTTATTTACCCTGCCAACTAGCAATCTCGGATTCCAGCGTATATATGGATTTTGAATGTCACGCGTCCGAAATTAAAATGTAAAAGCAGAAATGCGACGGAGATTGCGAACGGACGACGGCCCTTCATTATCCAAGCCGTATAATTCTCAGTCGTAGAGTTCGATGTATAAATGTTAAATCGTAAGCAAATGTTTTTCTCTCGTACGGTAACCAATGCAAAGTCTCGTGCGACATGATAAAAACAAAGAGATACCGCTGTGAATTTTGTAGGGTTTTGAATTTTATTATCGTTGAGCTCTTCCCTTTGCAGAGCGATCAATGCATTTCAACGTATCGCTAATTCCTCGACAGTTTCGCGTATGCTCGCTCGATTTTATCGCGCGATCTCTTAAAGACCTCTATTCCCTAGCCAGTTGTCTGGTAACGCGCAAGATGAAGGCTCTCGTAATCCCGACGAATGACGATAGATCGGATTGCGGAAAATGCCGCGGAATCGCGCGAAGGTGGAGTTCAGTCTTTTGTGCGGCGAGAATCGATCTTCCGCTATAATACCGCGAGATATTCGCTTCTGAGGCGAAGCCGCAAGTTTTGAAATTCTTCGGGCGTGAATGCGAGATCGGGGCTGTGGGCGTGGACGACGCTGGATATCGATGAAGATATAATGCACCCTGTTGAGCGTCCTCCTTCGTAGACTCGGAGGCGCAGAAATCGCGGAGGCGAAAGGCAAATTTGTGGCTACATGCGCCCGACCGATGGTGCTTGTACCCTCTTCGCCTACCTATTCGTCGCGGCTTTTTTATTGACAGAAGAGAGAGAGAGAGAGAGAGAGAGAGAGAGAGAAGAGAAAGAGAGAGTGAGAGAGAGACGTTATCGAGAATCGATGGAGACGCTATAGCGGTCCATTTCTCTCGCCGACTGACACGGCGAGTCAGATGCACCGCATGCTGTCGTCTCTTCCGGGATATCTTTGACAGCGAGACAACCAATATCAGCGGTCAATCGTCACCGCAGATTCTAGATGCGATAGATACTACTACAGGAGTACATCGGTTGCATTTGGTTTCCAGCTGACCGTAATCGATATCTCGCCTCCGTAGCCGAAGTTACGCGATAATAAGAATCGTTCGTTTTGATTGACTTACAGGTGGAGCCGTCATTATGGTGCCGCCGACGAATCAAACGAGGCTGGAGGGCGAGAAGGTGCAATTCTCCTGCGAGGCAAAGGCGCTTCCGGGTAACGTGACAGTGCGCTGGTTTCGCGAAGGCGCCCCCGTCACGGAAGTCTCAGCCCTGGATACCAGAGTGTCCATCAAGATGGACGGTAGCCTGGTTATCAATCCCGTCAGCGCCGATGACTCCGGTCAATACCTGTGCGAGGTCACTAACGGCATCGGCGATCCACAGACTGCTAGCGCCTATCTGAACGTCGAGTGTAAGACTTGTTTAAATGTTTGAATTAGAAAATTAAATGGGATTAAAATTCGAAAAATGTTCCTAAATGTCTAAACACTAACGACTGAGCAGTGTACTTGTAAAGCTTAATGCGATTAATATCCGAAGGATTAATGTCTTTCTGCGTTTCGTGTATTTCAGACCCGGCGAAGGTCACGTTTACCCCCACTGTCCAGTACCTGCCGTTCCGTTTGGCCGGTGTGGTCCAGTGTTACATAAAAGCTAACCCACCCCTGCAATACGTGACCTGGACCAAGGATAAACGCCTACTCGAGCCTTATCAGACGAAGGACATCGTTATCATGAACAACGGCTCCCTGCTCTTTACACGGGTCAATGAGAATCACCAAGGCAGATATACCTGCACGCCTTATAACGCCCAGGGCACGCAGGGCAGCTCGGGTCCGATGGAGGTCCTCGTGCGGAACCCGCCTATCTTTACCCTCGAGCCGGAATCAGTGTACACGAGGAAGGTCGGCGAGACGGTCGAGATGCAATGTGACGCTCAAGAAGCCGACGGAACGCAGAAACCAACGATACAATGGCATCGGGTACGGAAAAGATACTTATTTACAATTAGATTACTAAGCGAATTTCTCATTATATTTCATTTTTTAAATATACTTTTTCTGAAAACTCTGACGATGAAACGGATATTTCTATTATTTTTCAATCAGAATTACTCTTCTCCGTCATTTACAATAACAATTTCTATCATTTATGATGCAATTGTTTTTTAAATATTAAAAAAAAAGTTAAAAAACCGCTGTCTGATTTTTTTATAGCATTTTCCATTGGAAAAAAACTCGCTTGCACTGACAGCACTGAGTGCTTGAGGTGTATTATTGGTAGTTTTAGTGAGCATATTCTGAGAAAAAACAAAAATCTCGAAAACTAGAGGCACTGAGTGAGGGCCAGCGAGTTTTTTCCAATGGAAAACGCTATTAGACTTTATATTCAAATTTAACATTAAAACTATCAAAGCAGTTCAAATAATTGTTTTGTATTTTTGATTGATTTATAATGGTGTATTTTTGAGATTTTCCGTGATTCTTGCAACGATATATACATGCATATTAATCAGTATGCACTTTTTCCCTTTATAGAGTCTCTTTATGGAATATACTTAAATAATAGAAATATATCAGTTCTAACGTTAAGAAATATTTCTGACCGTCTCATCGCATAACTTTATAAAACGTTTTTGAAATTATTACAGAGGGATGGCGGAGCCATCCAACGCAGTCGCTCGAAGATAGTCGGGGGCAATCTAACCATAGAGAGTCTCCGACGCGCGGATTTCGGGTTTTATCATTGCATTGCCTCCAACGAAGTTGCCACCATCTCATCCTCGACGCAATTGATCGTCGAGGGTACGCAACCCCATGCACCTTACAACGTGTCGGGCACTGCCACGCAATTCGCGGTAACGCTAATTTGGTTACCAGGCTATTCCGGTGGTCCCGATTACAAACAAGATTATACTCTCTGGTGAGTGTATAGGATAGGCTGATAGGTATTAACATTTAAGGTTCCTTTTATCGTCGCGGACAATAATTGCTTCGCACCGAATAACAGGGAACGACAGCTCTCCATACCATAAGTAAAAGCAATTTTACTTGTATGGCACATATTATACGTGATATCGTTGGATCAGTCATAAATCATCATTTATAAAAGGACTAATAAAATTTGTTCAGTATAGCTTTAGAAATTCTCAATAACCTTTAACGTTCGGTCTTTCGTTGCCATCCTCGTTCAGGCATAGGGAATCGGGAACTTCGGAATGGAAGACACTCCCCGTGACTCCATCGGGCAGCACAACGGTGACGATCAACAATCTCACGCCTAGCACGCTCTACGAATTTCAAGTGATTGGGAAGAACGCCCTGGGCGAGGGAATGCTGAGCAAAGTCATCACAGTCAGGACGCTCGGTAATGAAAACTACGTTTGAATTATTTCAACTATTAAAGTTTTTCAAATTTAATAAGTGAAAAAACGAGCAAAGAATATACATAATCTAATGAACAAAACTTGACGATCTCAAAATAAATATTACTTTGAATGTAATTAAGCTAATCATTATCTATTAAAAATACTAACTATGAATACTTATTAGCATTAACGTTAATCAACCAGTAGTAACTAACCAATCACTAATTTATTCGCTGACTAACAAACTAATCTTTGCTATCTGTACCAATTTCTTTCCCATCATTCGCATCTATCGCTGCTATCCTTCAAAGACGTTGCCCTGACCCAGTCGGCGACTCCTTCCGCGCCTGATCAACCCGCCTCTTCGGATCAAAGTGGTAAGATTTGAACGAAATTAGTATTGCTTATATCGCAATGTTAAAATGGAAAAACATTAAAATATTAAAATCATAAAATGAGAAAAATTTTTTTATTTATTTAATAAAAAAGTGACGTGTTTTATATGACGATTTTTTATGACGCGAGTCATCTATAAAACGTTTATACGTCGTAAAATTAAACGCGTGAAATGCATCGGGGGCAAGAGTGTAGTTTCTTCAAGATGTTGAAGTCGACGATTTTTACTGCTAGTTTAAATCTGCAAGCTAGCGAAATGCGATCGGTTGACGGAATAACTGGGAATATCCGCGAATCGTGCGATTCACTTCGCAAACTGAGAATGGCATCTTGATGACTGTCGAAAGGAAATTCATGCGTGAGGGTGTCGTTCTCATCTCGCTCTGCTCTGATCCTCTCATCGGAGTATCGATCGGGGAGCCGAAAAATCGCACAATTTCTTCTTGGGCTAGAAGAACCGTAAGGTAGAAAAAAAAGAGGAAAAACAAAAAAGGGTGAGAAGAAAGCGACAAGATAAGGAAAGGGAGGCAGGGGGACAAGCGAATGCGGATGCGGATTGAGGGGAGGTGCGGAGAAAACCGAGAAAAAGGGACGGAGGGAAGGAACGGAGACTTTTCCGTGGCGACTTATCGTATCGGAAAACCCATCGAGCCGTTCATTCTGCTTCCGCTTTTATTTCCTTCCCTCGAATCCACCGGTTCATTGCCTTCCATTTGTACACACCGTACCTCGAGAATCCCCGATACCGGCGTCTAGGGATTTCTATCTGGTTACCTTTCAAACGTTTCTTTCGCCTATCTGACTCCTTTCCCGTTGTATCTTTTTCTCGTTGTAGCGCTTTTTCGCTTCTTACGCTTATAACCCCACGCACAAGCCCGCATCATCATCGGTTTCGCTCGTTAGCTCGCGCCGACAAAGGGCCGGCTTCAACAACGTTGGTTAACCACGGTTAACTAAATTTTCTTTTTCTATACTTCTACCACTCTCTATACAAAGCGTACCAAAACTCATCGTGTTTCACAGGAATCCTCTAACTTTCGAGAGTCGATCTTTTTCAGCGAACAATTTGTATTATTTTTCCCTACAATATTTAGTTTTATGTTATAATTTTGTCCAAAGTCAAGAATAAATTAAAGAATAAAATATTCAAGATGCGTCTCAGTTCGTTGACTGTTTTGACATATTTGTAAAAGAAAAGTTAAATTTTTAATTTCCAAAATCTAATTAAAAAATACCACACGGAGATATGAAATTTTTAATAATTCTGTTGTGTTTTATATTCAAAGAGATATATTTAGGCTAGGTAGTCAGAGTTAATTGACATTGATGAAACCAACCCTGATATGATTAGCAGAGAATTTCAGTCTCTGCGTACATTTAATTCATAAGAATCTAAAAATAAGCTCACCCACAACTCATTTTGCACCTTTATATAAGTTTATATAAGCTTTTCAAAATGTATGACACAACTTATTTATTTTTAAGCATTATAATTTTATTTCTTTTTTATTTTGGTTTGATTTTTTTAAGTTTTTTCTGTTTCTTTTTTTTATTTCAGACGTCCTTGATTACAATACTCTTGTATTACCGACCGATTCCACAGGAAATCCCATGTTCCCGCTAATCGTACGACCGAAAGGTACTTTAATTTTTTTTTATTTATATGTAATAAAATCCATAAAGTGAAAATCCTTAATTCTCCATTTGATAGTAATATTACCAAATGGCTATTGTATTATCCTATTAATAATGTTCGAAAATGTTAGTCATCGCTTTCACACCGCCCACATTCGACACGTTATTTACAATTGATGTGTGCACGACGACACACAATTGCCAATCTCCATCTCTCTCTCGTCGCAGATTTGTTCGCAAGAATCGTTTGCGTCGCGAAGAGGGTGAGAGCCACACAAAAATCCATTTTTTTCCCCTCAAGACCTCAAAACCACTGTCGTTTCGCGCGGAGGGGATTAACTGCCATTACATGCAATGATGGACATGAAAATAAGTGTCAAGCAATCCGACATGGCAATAAGAATGAAACGCGTGTTCGTGCACACCCACGCGCGCATACAATTCGGCATACCGCGAGGAAGATACAGAGGAAAATAAAAACGAAATCCTCTTAGCCGCAGCGCACCGGAGAGAGCTAGACGGAAGGAATTCCAGGAGGGAGAGCAGGAAATAACATCATACATTTTGCACGTAGCAGACGGTTCCAAACAATCTACTCCGCTTTGGAGCTGAATAAACCCAAGAAAGTTTTAGTTGCCTCTCCGGCGAGTCGAGTTTCAATCATATTTGGATCGTTGGGTAGAATAGTGACGCGAATAAAAAAAAGAGGGAAAATAGCAATACAATTCCGGCGCCAACAGTTTTTATACGTAATTACATTGAAGTGAAAACTTTATATTATAATTTGGATTTTTGCGCAGAAGCTTTAATATTCATTCATTTAATGCACTGCATTGTATTTTTTAACAAAATTTCTATATATATAATCCTCGACTACGTACATTTCTCCGCAAGCATAACAACCATTATTTGCGCAAAACTAATGAAATATAAAATCCTCGCATCTCGCTCGCGAGAAAAAGCGCTTGTAATGGAGTTTGGGGGAGAAAAGAAAGGAAATGACTTTATATATTTTATATATATATAAAACAAATATTCGAAACAATACGTGTCGCCAATTTTGTATTTTCATGATCAAATTGAGTTGTCTATTTGTCAGTTATTTTCAATTTTTTTCATCAATTTTATACGTTTACGTTGTGAAAAACCATGAAAAAGTTTGTTGCTAAAACTGGCTGAACGCTACAATTGAACGTTTATCTACCGCATAATAAAGACAAAAGCTTTCTGGGCAAAAATAAAGTCCTTTGTCTTCATTTCTTCGTCCCAATGCACAAAATATGAACAAAAATCAATTCACGTGTTATGTCCCACGAAAAAATTTCGAATGTTTTCTTTCGATCTTCGAAATTCAATTTCTTGCCAGCTTCACGGTATGTCAAATCAATTTGAATGGCGCTAAAAAAATTATGTCATTCAAATCGCCAATGTACGGAAAATTCGCGGACTTCGATAAAGTCACCGGTGTTTCCAATGAACGTAAAACAGCTGCTGCCGATACGCGATTCTGCCGTTTGATCGTAACTAAGAAAATTTATCGTTTGCGTAATCAACAAAATAAGCAATTGTGAAACAGTTTTTACCAGTCGCGATTCGCAGAAACAACGAGGCAATTTCCGTCAATTTCGTAAATTCCGCCGAGATATTTTCTAGAACAGCGACCATTAAATTGATAGGAGAGAAATGGGAGAATGGTACGAGATATTTGCTTTATTGGAATAAATCTATGGAACAGATTGAATCAGAATACGACGGAACAAAAAAAAGCAAACCGAAAATCAAATAAAACATTCGCACTTCTCCACGCGAATTATTCGCGTAATACGAGCTGTTTTCCCGCTCGTACTTCAGCACTGTGTTCTTTTGCGAATATTATACGTTATGATTCACAGTATGAAATCATACTACTGGTATGAAAGAAATGGTGCCACTCGGACGTTAATAAGGTTAACGTGTACGCCGGAAACAATTAGGTCGTATAACATTATATGTAAGAAGTGATGGAAGAAGCTGATCTCATGGTCGACTAATTCAATTAAGAAGTTGCACCAATACTCATTTCATTTCGACCTACTGACTTCGTACTCAATGAAGAAATAGATGCTGATTTATTCATATATAATTTACTTTTATTTTTTGTCATATATAATTACATAAAAAAAAACATATTACGCGAAAGAAATAATGTGCAAGTGTCAGCCTTGCCATTTCAAGCAACCTCGTAATGTGTCGATCTTAATTTATCGGGACATTCACCGTCATATTATGAAAATATATACAGAAATAACGAATATTTAAAATAATCCCTGTCTCAAAACGAACGTAGTTGATCCATCATGTTTATACCAGCGCATTTGCTCATATCAGCCAATGCAAAGAAATTTTTCCGTTTTTTTTTTTTGTGCGAGCGACATATCGCAGTCGACCCAGATACGCGACGATGAAAAAAGTCAGACATACAACTCGATGGCGCGAATACCGACGGATTTGATAGATGCGAAAATGTCGCTGCGGTCAGAACGGCGTTAACGTTTTCATCAAAAAAAGCTTTTCGCTGGCGCTGCAACTCGGTACATCACCAGAATTATTTCGGAATTACGACAACAACATTTATTCCCCCTGACGCCAAAGAGATTTTTCCTACGTCGGGTTTTTTCATTTCGCACACGCACAGCTTCAAATCTCTCTCTCTCTATTTCATTACCAGAGATACTATCTGTCAATCGTGTGAAGAATAAAAAAAAATAGCGAACGACGCAAGATTATAAAATTATAAGTGCGAGATATTATCTTATTGTTAGATTAATTTATTAGAATTAACGTATTCAGTGTCATTATTTTCTGATCGGTGTAATTTAAATCGCCAGGACCAAAGCCAGGTACTCCCAAGAACCTCACGGTGACGGAAATCAGCAACGGTTTCCTAATCACCTGGCAATCTCCTGTGGAAAAAGCCCATCTTATCCAATACTATAATATCAAGTACAAGACGGACGGACCTTGGAAAACGCTCAATAAGGGCCAAATACGACCCGAGGAGACCAGTTATTTAGGTGAGATCTTATTGCTTCTCTTTCTCTCTCTCTCTCTCTCTCTATTTCTCTTGTTGATCAGCGATTATTATGCATAAAGTTTCTTACGAACATCGGACAGGCGTTCAGCACCGAGTACGAGTAATTCCAAAACACTCTCATGAACCAATATTACTTATCGAATCGACTTTCGAGAATACGGCTTTCATGCAATTTCCCGTTTAACGCGAACGCCCACAGTGAAGAACCTGGTCGGTGGTAGGACCTACTATTTCCAAGTGTTCGCCCACTCGGCCACGAATTACGGCGTGAGCGACCAGGTGAAGTTTCCCGTGCCGGCACGTGTTAAGCACAAAGCGATCACCGCGGGCGTCGTGGGCGGCATTCTCTTCTTCCTCGTCGCCATCATCCTCAGCATATGCGCGGTGAAGATATGCAATAAACGGAAGAGACGAAAACAGGAGAAAGGTATGAACGCCCCGTGGCGTTTATCGACGTATCGTACACCGTTTTGCCCGCAATTCGCCTGGACCTGTGCTCCTGGTTGTGTCGTCTCTACATTGACTTTCGCAAGAGAGACAACGGTCTCTCGGAGAAGTCTCACGAAAGTAACGCCATATATAGTTAAAATATTTGATTTTGAGTTATAATATCAACTTTCGTTATATAATTTGGATTTAAACGGATATAATATTAATTTACTAGCTGCTAATGAACTCCTTTAATTCGCACATGTTACGCCTTTTCTGAATAGAACAGTACATTTAAGATAAAAGTTAATTTTTGCAAATATTGTGCGTTATTTCTCTTATTGTTACTTGGTCCGTCCTGGGCATGCTTATTTAACTTTTACTCGATTGTGACAGCCATTTGTATTCAGTGACCAGGACTGACCAAAGAGACGGCTACGATTTGGCAACGCAGGCGCCGGGGATGCACCTGTGAACCTGAACATTGATAGTTAACATAATTATGTAACATTGTAGAACTGCTTTCAGCGTATAATATGGTGGCCTGCCGGGTCACCGACGCCAGGAACGGCGCAGGGCAGGGGCCCCAGGGAACAGTGCCTTTGAAAAAGTGAGTGTCTACCATCCGAAACGTTATTATCCCCTCAGGTCCCAAAGAATCTTGACTCGTAATACTTTGGAGCATTCCTAAAGGTTCTGCTCATACGACAAATAAATCAAGGAGATCGCAACTGCACTAGAAATTTGTTTCATCTACTAATTAAAGTCCAAAATATTCATACAAAAAATAAAAATTTTAATCATTTAATAATTGCGATGAATATCTGTTCCCTGTACAATTCAATAACTTTCCAGGAATCAAATTTTCATAGATGAATTCTAATAACGCATAATTGGCAAATTTAATGTTCTAAATATCAGCTCTTCAGAGGTTGATAAAGAGACCGCTGAACACTTGATTACAGATATTGAAGATTAGCAATTTTGTCACAAAGTGCAGATGCGACTTCAAAGAAACATATATCATTTAGGTTTAGCCAGAACTAGCGATTAAGTCCATTACATCCCCTCTTAACGAGCTATTGCTCCAATAGGCAATCGAAGCACCTCAAGCATTTACGAAACCTTTCACGAGTAATCTTCTAGCCAACAGACATTTTCGAACATTCACCTCTGATATGATACATATATATAAAATTACTCCAAAATACATTTCTATATTTATATTGCCCCGGATGTATCAAAATTCATATATAATACTTCGTATCGCTCTTACGCCAACGACTCTCTTTTTGCAGCCGTAGCTTTAATGATAATTCCTCTTTCGCAATGTCGCGTCTCAAATTAATAACACCGCTCGATTATTTTACGAGCTAATCGGAAGTAACGATGACATGCCGTTGTCGTACCAGCGACACGTTTTACAAAGACATATACGACCGCAAGACTTAGCGAGACGTACGGAGAGAAATCCATTCTCTCTCCTGCCGTCAGCTCAATCCACTTTGACAAAGGACAAGCGCTATTCCCCTGAAACGGGGGATTAAGGAAACGAGGAACGACAGAACCTCTTTTGATCTACTTGCGCCATACATAACACTATGAAGCTTCTAGATATATATGTCTCGTAGCAATTAAACCGGCAGACTAAACCGCAGCAGCAGAGGTATTTTGGACGAGGTTGGAGAAACAATCTTTCGATAATCGATAAGTAATTTACGCAAACACACCCACGCGCAACCCCACGACGTGCGTGCGCGCACGCTAGGCATGAACGAAAGAATCGAATTCGCTGCGAGTGCGATCTCGCGTTCCGAATCGAATCGGATCTCGTAACTCTGATCAAATAGAAAGTGATGACACGGTTGCAGCGGATAATTGAGCGCTTGATAATCAATTCATTTCCCGCATCGAAGTTCGTTTCTTTCGAGCGATGCGGGAACTCCTCGAAAAGAAACGAATATCGCGTATAAGAAACATTACAGATTTGAGAACAGCAATCCTTATTACATTCATTCAGTTTGAAAAAAAAAAACAAGACAAATTTACAGAATATTTAATGCAATTTTAGTTATTTCATGAAATTAAAGAGAAAGATCTTGGATTTTTTATGCAATCGTGAAATCACGCGATTTGATTCTATCAAAACGAACGGTTCGATTTGGATCGCCGTGATCGCGATTCGCGCGATCTGAAATGACATTACACACCGAGAAGGGAAGCTACGATAATAAGAAAAAACGAGAACGGAACACGTAGACGTGCGATCGTCGTCGCACGTCGCAATTTTTTATGCACCCCGTGATACTCGGGGGAAAAAAAAAGAGAAAAGAAACCACGGCGTAGCGCGTGGGGCGTTCGGCTTGATAATTTCCCGCCAAGCGGACTGCACGTGTAGTAGCGGATAACACAGTTGTGACTCTATTATGATTTCCATCGCGGCATCCAAAAGTCCACAATACGACTGCAGTGATGCCTATTCTGGATCGTAACTCGCCATTGATTTCGCGCGATCTTGATGCCGTCTCTCATTACCGTACGTACTAGACGCGTTTTTCGTTATTCGCTTCCGGTCGACCCCGAAAACCCGCGACGACTTTTAAAACAAATCATTCGACCCAGCCATGTTCACTGTCATCGTTTTTTATCAGCCGCACCGTTGTCCTTGCTTGATTCTCTCGAGTGCAATTATTTAACGGTACTGTGAATCTCAATGCTGCTCGTCTTATCGTGGCGCTTATCGTGAGGGTGTTAACAGAGATCCAGTCTTCTTTATCCCGTTCCATCGTGAATTATCCCTACACGCACAGGCAATGTGTCACGCTCACGCTTCCACAATATGAACATCGAACCATCAATCGAACGTACAGAGACCGATTACGATCGTACGATATCTAATACAGATTTTCCCGTAGGTTCGAAGCTGATTGCGAAGCCGTTCCGAAATGAACCGCATATATATATGTAATTATGAGTTGAAATTAATTTCACAGTCATAACGCTGTACTCTTGACCATTATCTTCCACATCGTCTAATTTGTGATCAAGCATGCGCTTTTGTAATTGATAAGTATGTACGAATATTGATCGTCATCTTTTTCTATTTCTTTTATTGCAATCAGCAGGCTAGTTCTCTCATCTCGTTTTGTCGTAAATCTATTTCAATGTGGGAATACTATAATCTAGACTGCCTTGCGTGTAACTGTACTATTGTCTCCAATCCTTAGAATAACCCTTCAAAGTGTCTATTTCATGCCGCCATGTCATGTATCATCCGTCGTCACCCTCATGATAAGTCGAAACGCTCATCGCGCAAATTTTCACTGAAAGCGCGGCCGCGATTGTCGAGAATTATACCGAGAGAGATCGATATTGCACGTTTATATACCTACACGTTATATATCCAGAACGGGCTGGACGGTTCAGCCACTGCCAAGAGTCTTTTTCTCCGAGGCCCGCATTCGTGGTCACGTGTCTGGGCTGTATGCCAAGTGGAAGCAACGATTGCAATTCTCAGTGCTTCAATAATGTCGGATATGAGATATTATATTAATTTTATATACAATAAAAATGTCATTCGATCGCGAAAAATTTAATAAAGTAACATAATTTTCTTTGATATATCATATAATACGTGTTTCTTTTGACAATTGCGATCGGTGTGCCTGCCATGACTCAAGGCAGCTCAAAGTATCGACTACGAATACAGGCCTGAAATTATCTCGGTGCTGAGCTGCACCGTCGCGATCAGAGCAAGGATCAGAAGAGAGCCGACGCGAGCTAGAGAATAGCGTAAAGGGTCGAGAGACTTTGGAGAGGAAGGTGGCGCAGGGTGCCACGTCGCGAACGCTATCAGTCAAAAGAACAAGAAAGAAAGAAAGAAAGGAATTGAAAAGAAGAGCGCCGGCAGACAGTAGAATCAATCGATCGTAGTGAACGAAGGGATTTTCCCCGCTACCTTTCTCTCTATCTCTACCTGTCTCTTATCTTTTTCGTTTCCTGCGTCTCCGACCCTAAACCAATTCTCGCGCAAAACGGCAAGTCCGTGAGGAGGCCGGCAAGCAAGCCAAGATAGCCGTTGCGACAAAAAGAAAAAGAAAAAGAGAAAGGAAAACGAAAGACAAGAAAGATAAGAAATCGTAGGCGTCTCTTGTCCTCCTGTCTCTCTGTGTTTTCTGTAGGTCGACAAATCTAAACGCGTGCGGCGAGTCAGTCTCGACGCTGACCCGTTGCAGCCCGTTGAATCCGCAACTACCACCACCACCACCACAACCTCTTCATCAATCACCACTTCCTACGCAAGTAACCACCCCCGCCACTGCCACCTCGGAGCCGGTCCACGAGCAGGCCCCCCCGAACCGTGATCGTGACCATCACGCACTCCACCTCGATAATCGAGAATACGAGAGCGTGTTTATCATAGAGAGGCGGAACAGTAAGCCTAACCTCCGCTAGCCACACAGAAAAAAACCAAGTACTACCACTACTACTACTATTACTACTACTACTGCTACTACTACCACTACCTATTACTGCTACTACTACCGCTACTACCGCTACTATTACCACCACTACTACGTACCCGTGACCACGGTTGCTCCCGAGTACCATGAAAATCAGCTCCCGCCGACGATATACGTATATGTGTTTGTGTGTGTATAAACACGTTGTACCGAGAGAGCGGTCCGTCGATCGATCGAACGAACTGTCAGATCGATTTCATTCTCCTGACGGTCAGTCGTCGATCCTCCTCGGTCGATCGAGCGAGCGAAACGCCACGTACCGGTGGGACACATGCCCGTTACTACTATTACTAGTACTACCGCTACTACTACCACTACTGCTACTACTACCTACTATGCGAGACTACAGCTCTGCAATGTTACCTGCTAGGACCTACTAATCTACTACCACCTACTACTATCTACTACTACTTAGGATGATTGTCATGACTGTAGATGAGATCTGCAATACAGGCTAAACAGCTAGGAGTTCACACTAGTAACATCCAGTCAGTACCCTAATACCTTCGTTCGGCGGCCTTAGGGAGTACATAGATAAGGAAGATCGAGGCAAGGCGGTAGATTTCTTCCCTTTTTTCCTCCCAGTCTTTTCTGCCGATTTGCGAAAAAACATTTACCGCATTACATTCACTGTCATTCATTGTCAGTCATCAGTAAATCGATCTACGTTGCTTCTCTTTCATGTACTGTTTCGAGGACGAACCCGGGAGTAACCCTCTCGCGCGGTATCCGCCTCTCTTCCATTCCATTATCACGCTTTATTTATTTCAATGCTCTTTTATTGCGTGTACGTATCTCTTCGTTCCACACAGGATTCATTGTCACGCGCGCTTATTAAAGAACCATAAATTGTTATTACCTGCTACTTTGACTCAATCTATTCCTCGTTCATACTTCACATTATTGCTTCTCTGCGAAAATCACCATTATAATACTTGTTTCCTTTACGAAATTACCAAGTGTTCAACTCATTATCTTTATCTTAATGTTTAATTTTTCCTTTCATCATTAACTAGCTAATTTGCGCCGAGCGCAATATGTTCGAGAGGTGCAATATCTACTTATGATCAGCCTTTCCTTTCTCGAAAACCATTTTTATATGAGAGATTCGACGAACCGTATATTTTAAATAGTTTTTAATATCCTTTAAATGAAAGCCATTTATATTTTACTGCTTTTAAATCTTGGCTCTCGGATAGATTGCGCCTATTGAATAATTCAGAAACTATTGTGTTCTCTTTCTGCGAGATTTTTAAACTACTTTATCACATATTATATGCTTAACAACTTTTTATCGCTACTGTGTTTTTTGTCGCGTTTGTACTCGCTATTTTGCAATTCTTTATGTACAATTTTGATTTATATTTCTACTAACGTTAAAAATACCATTTATATATTTCTTTTGCTTTTACAGCGCTCAACATGATTGCAATACTTTTCAAAGTATGTCACAAATTTCTCATTTCTCTAAATATCTTCACATATTTTCACATTTTAATTATTACTACCTTCCAGATTATTATTACAAATATGACCCTAAAAGGTATATTATCCTGTTAATGCGTTCATTCGCTATCACAAAAAAGATCACTTGTATCGCTTGACTTTAAAACTTTCACCATATAACAACGCTTTCACATATCACTTATCTATTCAGTTAATTGTTAATTGGCAGATAAATTTGCGGCGACTCGATGTGTTATGCATTTGGTGAATATTATTCATCTATCAACGTGAGAGATTATTTCGAAATTATTTTCACAGAGATTATTTTTTAATGTTTCACTGAAATAACCATCGAGTTTCCTTATGATAGTTACTTTCCTCAACTTTCATACACCGCGCAATAAAAAAAATTCTCTTCTTTAAATGCATTTTTTAGCATCTATTAAGATTTACTTCATAAACAGCTAGCAGGAAGTTACTGGTGCATCTTTTTATCGCATAAATATGCAAATTTATTCATCTGACAAAATTGACAGTCAATAATTGATCTTATATCTGATTATCCAGTAGCTTGCTGTATTACTGTACCTCTGGACCATTAAAACCCGGTTTGGTGCATGTTGTTTAATGATCGCATAACGTTTACAATATGTTTCCAATTAAAGACAAACCATATTAATAATATTTAAAGAATTTCGAAGCACATTTCACCAATGCCGGGCTTACCATACCGCTTTACATTACTAATCACGTTTTAGCTCATCACATCACGATATTAGTTTCACAACATTAGTTTAACAAGGTGCCATTCTCTCGCAACTTTATTCACATACGATTTTCTGTCCATACATACACTAGATGGCATGTGACACGAGTATCGCCTCACATTTCGTCATAGAATGCGGAAAGCAATATTCGTATATCCGATAATAACCGACCGACGAATTGGTCGTTATATCGAGGAAACGTTTGTCAGAGGAATCGAATGAAACTTCGATTTGTGCGACACCAAATTTCAGCAGCGTACATATGGCACGTCGGGCTGCAACGATTATTGCGGCGCGCACGGCCACGGCGGAGCTCTAATTCAAGCTTCTTGTGTTATTTGATTGTTTCCAGTTTGTCGATTCTAGACGACCAATAAACAGACAGACACGCTCACGCTTACACGCGAACACGCGGCAATAAGCAAGGCGGAGATAGGTAAGCCGCGCTCGTTGCGGCCGCGCGAAAACTTGTATTCACATATACTCATACTCATACCCGTTGTCGTATCCACCTGTTAATCGTTCACGATGCCACGTTGCATTATCCGATTCAAGCCCGTTGAAATCGACGTATATATATTTAAAACTGACCCTCCCATCCTTAAATCCGTTTCTGTAATTGATTTCAATGACGCGATCTGCACTTTTATTATTATTTACTCGATCGACTGTGTCACAATCTTCGTTTCTACTTCTCCTTCACAGGCTCGAGTGTTTCCGGGAGTACGAAAATTATATAATGTATAAAAATTCAATAAGATTAATTAATCAAACCTTGTGCTGTTACAAGGATTATCTTGTCAATGTATAGACAGTTTGTACATCGCGTTGTCCTTATTTCCGCAATTTCCTTACTACGAAACACTCGACCGATTCCGTGTATTTGTACCTCATTTTTCTACATGTTTCGCTGTCTTTGTTATCTCTTATCTATTGATACTCTTTCTAAACGAGGAAACAGTGTACTGTTCAAGACGCCTTTCTACTTTCGCGCTGAATTCGATATTTCGTGTCAAATCGATGTACGATGGTGAAACGCGTCTCCACCGACACCCATAAGACACTATTTATCTATTTGCTCCCTAACACCACCGCCTAGAAGTAACGTTCGGTTATTTAGCGTTATATTTCTTATCATTATCGCTACGATATATTGTTTTTTGTGAATGTAATCGTTGTGTTACAACATTCTCTCTCCCCCATCTTTCCTTGCTGCCGGACCCGAAGGAGGAGAAAAGGTGACGAGTTTCGGAGCACCTAAATCCACAATTGCTATTCACTGATCAAAGTCAAAAGAAAGTGCAAAAGAATCGCGCAAAAAAAATATCTATGAGAATGAAACAAAATTTTGCGAGTAAAAAGAAAAGACAAAATCTATATAAAAGAAATTATAAGATTCGTTTCGTGAAAATTAAAGAAAGAAAAAAATCCACTGCCGAGGCCTACCTATCCGCAACCCACGTCACGCCCGACCACTCGTGCACCGGAATGTGCATGCGCATGCCTTCCCTGCCTGCATCCGTTATTCATTATTATACGTACGAGTAATTAATATTATTGATAATTATATTGCCATATTTAACTTGAACATTGGCATTTACGTTACGTTTGTTCTAGTACTTTGTTTAACTTTTGTTCGTTAACGTTGCCGTGTCTTTTGACGTTCGTGTTGCACGTATTTGCCGTCTCTCAGCGGCCGATGGACCACGTCGGAGGAAGAAGCGAATAATCTCAGAAGCGTTTGTTTCCGTAAACGATTTATTAATTAAATGGGATACTTCTGCGGAAGTGACAAAAGTAAATTCGCGTGTGTGCAGTGGATGAGTACCGACATTTTTCCCCAAATATCAATTCAAAAGAAATAAAAAGAAAAAACAGAGAAAAAAACAAAATCTTTCAATATATTAAAAATAACTTTTATTTATTACTAAATAACGTCACATCCAACAATCATCAAGGTACGTCTCTTGGTTTTTATATTATTTAACGCACGCTTAAATTCACGATATAATGAGGACATTTATTTCGGAAAAATTTTGGTACTAAAACGGATGATGGGTCCTGCGCTAAGATTATCTTCCGACGATGTCGATCGTGCCGTGCCTATCAATCGCCACCGCCGCGATCGCTCTAACACTCCTTCTGTCCTATAGACCTAGAAAAAGCCGAGTACCAGGTTTAAGCCTTCTGAAGGAGATCCTGAGCCCGGACAGCCCGGACTCGTGCCGCTGTCGTCCGCTGGGCAAGATCTCCCGAGCGGCCGACGGCCGCTTCGTCGTGGCGGACTCGGTTCTCAGCTCGGCCAACAACAGCATCCTGGACGTCTCTAGCAGCGACGACGGTGGTTTCCTGCCGAAGCAGCGGCTCAAGTCCTCATGGCGACGCCCGCTGGTCGGCACCAGCCAGCTCAGCCTGAGATCCGACGGCAGCGGCGTGTCCATAGGTCCATCGGGCTGTCACCATCACGGCATTGTAAACCCTTTGGCGAGGATACCGCCCGCAAACGTTTGCACAATTACGTCACCCAGATTCCTGGCCAGTTCGCCGAGCGGGGCACAGGTCCCCTGGACAACTTTGTACTTCAGCGATCTCAGCTCCGTCAAGCAACCATCCTCCGGCGAACGTTCCTTCCCGACGCCACCCGGCTACCTTCAACTTCGCAGCGTGCACCAGCGATACAGCCAGGAGTTACCGTCTCTCAAGGCGATTCACGCCGAGTCGAGGCGGTTCGTGCCAGTCCAGCCGTTGGCGACGTCCTCGCCGCCGCAACCGGCCGGACGACCCAGGGCGAGGCTGCCGCCGCGACACGCCAGGCACGCCAGATCAGCACCGGAGCTCGCCGCCTCGCCCGACCTGGAGACCTCACCCGAGAGCAGATCAAGCAGCTCGGGGTTTGGCAGCAAAAACACCTCGCAGCAGAACCAGAGCTCGAGAAGCGGTAGCACAGTCGCCGAATGGAGGCCGCCGCCTTACAGACCACCCCCGCCGCCGTTGGTGGGCCGCTGGCTTGAGCTTCAGGATCAGGTCAAGATGGGGCACACGCACATACAGAACGCCGTGGACGCCGGCAGCGTCGACGGCCACTACGAGTTCGATCCGGTGTCGTGCACGCCGACACCCACGTCGGCCTCGACACCCACGCGGGAGGAGAGACCACCGATGCATCAGATCCACACGATTCACGTTCCCCACATTCATCAGGTGCACACGGTACCGCAGCAAGCGCCGAGGTACAGCAGGGAGAACATAGAGGCTCGAGTGCAAGCGATGAAAGCGGAGTTCCATCAGTTCCGGCAAAGACAGGCGAGAAGACGACAGAGCGCGCACTTGGAAAGCGCATGTTGAGAGATCAAAGAGCTTGGATCTTGTCGATTCAATTTCACTGGAGCCGCTATACCGCAAGTATAATGAGCGAGTCGAAACGAATTGGGATGGTTGCAGGCTTATAAATATACAATGTGTAAGACAAGAGTTAAAAGAAGAGAAAGAAGTTAGATATCGCTCGCGATTAGATTTTGGTACTGGCTTTTGACTACCGTAGAAGATCGCGCGTTTCACTATCGCGGCGACGATATAACGTGATCACCACCGAAGACCAACCACCGCAGCACAACGAGGATCATCATCACACGTGATTCCGCATTTAGAGGAGTTTAAGTCAATTCTAGTAGCTGGACATCCATCTACAAAAGAAGGCTGTTATAAGCATCAGCTCAGGATACATAAGTTTCGCACGACCACGAGACGGGAGCGACGTAGTAGAACCGTACGTTAAGACGATAATCTTTCGGAAGTTTTCGCCCGTTTTACCGATTAAGAGGACCGTCGAGTATTCTACGGGGGAAACAATCTCGATATCATTTATTCGGGGGGAGGGGGGAGGGGGGGGCTAAAATCCAGCGACGCCGATCGCGCTGGGACGATAAATAGAAACGAAGTGCGTAAACGAAAAATGTTCGAATCCGATTATTATTGGTCATATCTCGCGTACACCAACCACGCCTATGTCCGGTTTAGAGGACCGTGATTTTTAACGTTACTATAATATAATAATGTAGAGGAACATACGGAAGAATTCACGGGGGACGAACAGGGGGTGGACGCTCTTTTTTTTAAAAACTCAGTGGAACTGTCCTTAGAGTTAGGAAGTGCGCAACTAAGAGAGAGAGAGAGAGAGAAACATTCCCGATTGGCTCAAAGGGATGTTGAACGTAGCGGGATCTCTCCCGTTCGTATCGCGATCAGGACGAAAGATGACGAGCAAGGGAAGACGGGAAAGCAGAGAAATGGGATAGTTACGTCGGCATGTTACTCCAAAGAAACTGTACCACTGTACATGCTCCGCGTATACCTTTTAAATATAAGATTAAATTTAATCGTACGCTATAAGAGTAATAATTAAAAACGAAAGAAAAACAAAAAAAGTAAGATAATCGAAGAATTACCACACACTCACATATGGACAAACACACAAAAACGTAAATACACACAAAAGACACATCACACATATACACACGTACATATACACAGACACACAAAGTAATTATATCGATGAGCAATGGACTCGAAACGTGATATTAGGCCGAAGCTTGCCTCGAGATTGCTTAAGGACTCACTCGTACTGCACTGCCTGTTTAGGGTTTCGCTAGCGACCCAACATATTATCGGCACAATAATTTTTCTTAAGCAACGTAAAAAACGAGAATAAGAATAACGTTCTTCGAATCTACGCGCGTTCGGCCAGTTATAGCACGGCGATTGTGTGTGCGCGTTCACCACGCGTTGGCGACACGCTGGTTTATCGCCTATCGAACACGTCGAAGTTCACCGGTCGTCTTCCTCGAATTAGATTAGCGAGCACGCGTAACGACGACAAACAACGTCTCGACCGGACTCTTAAGAAAAGAAAATCATTAGAAAAAAAAATCTTTCAACTGCCAATGAAAAGGGGGTCCGACGGTGCGTTCGATTCATTTCGTACGAACCGTTGACGTTAATTAAATAAGTAAAACTAGAGCAATTAAGTGGAGAAGGACGACCGATGGAGACACGTGGCCATCATCGCTGAAAGGCAGGTGGACGCGCGCGCGCACTCGCCGCTCGAGCCGAAGTTCGTGTGTAATTAGAGAGACGAAGGAGTTATAAAATACGGAAGCGTACACATCACACATACATACACACACACACACACACATACACGTGACAAACACAAAATTTAAAAAACGAGACCCTCACAAGCGACAGACACAAGACACACAGACGCGCACATAATACGAGAGAGGCGTTCTTCGAGAGACCCACCTAATTCTCACCAAACGCATCGGATCATCTTGAATCACGTGAGATCGGGGGCCGGCGATCGCCAATCGCGGGGGGGTTCATTCTCGGGCGAATCTACGGGCTAATCAGTGTCGAGTCGCACGACCTAACGCGAGAACGTGTACCCCCTGGCGAGGGGGTAAACCGGCGCGGCGGCGCGCTCGTTCCTCTTACCCTTTTTTTCTAATTTTCTCTACACGCGCGACCGTGAAGACGCCCCACGTGGGATCGGCCCGGCCCGCGACTCCCGGCGTTTTACTTTCTTTATAGTACAAACACTTATTTATACATACGTACATATTATACATATTTATTATAAATATTAGCAAGGGCCCTACTCACGATTCAACTATACTTCGACGAACCGTAACGGCGAGGGGAAGAAGAGGATGAGTAAGAAGGAAACGGCGTGGACGCCACCGAGAAGCGCTCTATACAATTTCTCTATACAATTTTAAAATGTATGCGTGTATGCGTGCGTACGAAGCCGATTCCGAACAAGCGCGAACAAACGCGGATAAACAATTTGCCGTGCGAATAATACCACTCGCATTCATTCCAAGTTGTTCATTCACGTTTGATTACGCTTGGCTTGATTCCGGCTTGATGTGCGAGAAGAGGTGAATGTGCGAGAATAACGTGGACGAATGAATGGAGTGCGAGCGAAAATAGATTGAAGCTAGATCCAGATCGAGTAAACATGTACGAACAAACGCGAGTTGAATAAGTTGTTGCAGTGATTGCGAACACGGCCAGCGCTATTCGCACTCACTCAGAAACAAGTTGTTCCACCCTTTCGTGTTTGTTCGCGCTCGTTTGCTCGGTGAGTTTCCGGTTTTACACATGAGCAAACGCGGTTGTTAAGACAAAACAGAGAGCATAATGTAACATACATGATCACGCAGATAACAAAAGAATAAAAAAAAAATACGATAAAAGTTAAGAAATAAACGGAGGTGACACGAATGAGTACCAATATTCTAAAGTAATTCTAATGGTTGAATTAATAATTTGATAATTAATTGATATTGTAAATCGTAAACGACGTAGCGTGTAGCGTATTAATCAATCGAGAGCGACGAAACGCAGCGAGTATTCATTAATTATTATATCCGCGCGGGAGTATTACGATGTGAGAGAGAGAAAGAGAAAGATATATATATGTGGAAGGACGGGGGAGGAGGTGCTGATGGACTCGCGCCGGCAGAATGGTACCAATTTTTATCGTCAATCGCGTAAAATCGTTAATATGTTACTAGCGATAAAACGTATCGAATGCATGAGACTGCATGTAATACTGGGGATGCGAGAGAATAGATCTCTCTGTCGAGTCAACGTTCACCGTAGACGTTGAGGAACCGTTTTTGATAACGTGATGATAATACACGCTTCGTAATCATACATTATACACGAGAGACACCCTCTCCCCCCTTCTGGATGGATGCAGCAAAAGGAAGAATCATGTACGCGAGAGAAGGTGATCCAACCATCTGACTTGTAGATGTATAAGTAACGTGTAGATATATCATAGTTAAATACACACACAACGATCTCAAGAGGTCATGCAGTGTGAACGATTGCGATATCGTACGAGAATGAGACAGACAGAGAGAAAGGGAGAGAAAGTACAAGAAAGAATGAAAGAAAGTATGAGAGAGAAAAGAAGAAATGGGAAGCAAAAATAAAAAGTAGTGAGTAACCAAAAGAGAGAGAAAATCTTGAACGATCCTTGGCGTTATCTTGACTCTCTCACGTAGCGTGAAAGGTTCATACGATAAAACGAGTATGTTCGAAGCGTATTCGAAATACGAGGGAGGATATGTAGGGAAATTGTGAGAGAAAGCACTGTATGGTTGTGAGAGAAAAAGAGAGAGAGAGAGAGAGAGAAAGAAAAATAAGAGAGAAATGGCAATTTCGGTCGAAACGGCATATTTATGGATAATATGGTTGAATCGTGAATCTGTTTGTAAAACTTTATCACCGGTCACGACGGTTTCGTTCGTTCTGAGTTCCTTCTTCGCGACTCGTGTGGATAATTTACGTTCGTCATCGTCACGCGCACCTTTTGCGTTCGCGATCAACCTATCGTTGTATCTTCTCCGCGCTGTCTCGCGCACACACGTGTAACCGTCGCGCGAGACCGCGAGCGACCGCCGTGATTCGTGGGTTAATTATTTAAGCGTTTCGTTCGTTATGTACCTGAAAGCCAGTCGCGGTTTCGGTTCATTACTCGGAATCGCTCGAGCGAAATTCGTGAGCCCTCGAAGCAGGACGTTCGCGATTCTGGAGTCGGCGATTTTTCACATCGCGGGTCAGGCGCAACTTCCTTCGTCATGCGACTGGAAACGCTTATTTCGCTTAATAATGAGTTTCATGTACAAAAAGATTATAGATTGTTATTAATATGTTACGTAACTGCAAAAAAATGGAATTATTATATCATTTTTTATAAGAGGCAAACATGGCGATAATTTGATAATAATACGTATTGATTATGATCTACTAACATGATATAATCGCGTAAATAAATTCACAACTCACGATCTCGCTCATTAAAATTCAGTCTTATTAAATTACGATTCTGACTGCATTTCTGCGAAACCTTGAAAATATTCTCAACGTATTGCAATGATAAATATTCGAGCCTTCGGCGTATTTAAATTGCAAAGGAGCACTATAGCGACGATGCTGCTTCGAGGTGATGTTCGCGCCGAACAGTGTGCGTGAGAGATAATAAATTCGACGTGAAAATATATGCCAGTATGCCATACTATCCGTAGCAGTATCATATTGGTCGGATGATATCACGTTCTTCGGTCGACATGAAAGACACGTTCGAGTCGCATACAATGGCTCTCGGGTACTACGTTTTGCTTGGATCTGCGACCATCTATACCGCGCTTCGGCTCATTTGAGATCTTGTAAAACACGTAATATTTTCTTGCAATATAACGATATCGAATCCCTTTCGTAATCGAATAGCGGATCCACGCGCTCGACTCTCGTAAAACTCGGCGGCGATCGTCGCGGCTCCAAGCACGGCTCTCATCTTCGAGTGCTCTCGTAAACATCGCACACCGGCACGACCGTTGCTGTTGCAACGATGTTTGTTGCGCCGTACTGAATTCGAGGAAAAGAGAGAGGAGAAAAGATGGAGCAGAGGATTTTTTTTTCTTTTTTCTTTCGTTGTTCTCTTATTCTATTATTTAGTTTGTTTGAGTCATTGGAATGTACTTTCACACTCGTAATCGTTAACCTTCTCACGCCCGACATCGAATCGCTTCTACACAAGCATGTAACGCGTTCTTCTGTACCGTCTGTATCTTCACTTCCGCTTATTCTCGACTGTATCCGCCGTCGGACTTGTACACAGTGCGTTGAACTGTTTCGTTGTTACTTTCGCGAATGCTCGTTGTTCACCTCCATACCCAGTTTGATTGATTGATCTATGCTTTCTCGCGAACCCCCTACGAGAACTCCAAGACGTACTAACTTAGGACAAATTGTAGACAATTTATTATTAAATAAAATGAAAAATAAATCGACATTTGAAACGAAATGGGCAACGTTCCCAGGACATTTGTATTGTATTGATTTACCATTAAATACGTGTGCAACGAGAATTTCGATGCGACGCAATCACGACTTTTTATAGAACATAAAATATACTGCTGAATCACAGGTACGTATAAAAAAGATGATACATTGAGTAAATGAGGAAATTGCTGATAATTAGTAATAATTACTATAATGTAACATTATAAGCTCAAACGAGTAAATTATATTAAGTAAATGAATAAATATTGCTAAATATGCGTGTGTGACTAATAATTATTATAATATAATATAAATCAAATGATTTATAATACACTAAATATTGTGTAACTTGGTGTTACGTCCAGCGCCTCCACGCAAGACCCCAAATTACCCCTGACCCCTTTTGCACCTTTTTCCTCTTTTCGTAATTCTT
>VBVQ01000812.1:0-46866 GCA_011636635.1 Tetramorium simillimum | reverse complement strand
TTTTAATGGGACTTATTAAAGCACGAAGTTCGGAGTGGGGTATGTCATACCCCGTGTGCGCTTTAAGGGTTAATCATTCAAATATGAATTGCTAATATATAAAATATTCAAAAGCGAATTTTGTTTTTTTAAAGTGCTATATTACAAACTTACGTTCAACTTCGATGATGGCACTGGCCTCGTAACTGCCCGTGGGGCTGGTAACCTGGCAGATGTACACTCCACGATCGGAGACCTGAGCGTTAATAATCCTGAGCGTGTCCCCTACTTGCTGGACATGAGGACTCATCGCTCCCAGGTGCTTGCTCCATTTCACTTGCAGATTTGGCTCTCCGCTGGTAATGCATCGCACTTCGGCCACCGCGCCCTGTGACACCTCTTGCCGTTCCGGTCTGACCTTGATCGTCAATGGTTCTCTGCGGGACATTATTGTAATCCTAGCGGTGGTGCTCGTCTCCGTTCCACGAGTGCTCGTCGCAGTGCACACGTATATGCCGGAATCGCTAGGGGTGGGATTGGTGATCGTTAAAACCCCGTCGCGTTGCCTGGCGGTATAAGGCAGCGGCAATCCGCCAGATCTCGTCCAGGTGACGTTCGCATGTTGAGACGGTGTGCAGGTCAGTCTGACGGTGTCTTCGCTGGTTCCGGACCAGTCGGATGGAGTTACGATCGGCGGCAAGCCTTGAGGTGGCGGTTTGTTAGGATTATCTATAACATAGAATAATATCTTTAATAATAAAGTTGTAAGTTTTAGATTAAATTAGTGTTAGTCAACATTCAACAATAATTCTCGTATGATCTAAAATAGTTTGAAATACAATCGTGCGAGATACATGAATATTTGGAACGTACCTTGAACGTATAAGATGGTAGTCTTCTCGTCTATGCCAACGTTGTTCCTAGCGACACACTTATACTCAGCTGCGTCGTTCTTCGAGGCGGCTGGAAGATTCCACACGCCGTTGTAGAATGTCGCCTCTGGACTCATGCTCCCGTGCACTCGTATCCAGTCCAATTGGGGTGGCGGATTACCAGTGGCTTCGCAGCGGAACTCAACCGGTTCGCCTTCCCTCACTTGTTGATACGTTGGGCTTATAACGACCCTAGGTTCTACCGGATTGGCTCCTTAAAGAAGACATATAAAATTAAATTCTGTTTCGCGAACAATTTGACACATTATGATTTGTACCTGGTATTTCCAGCAAGTGTTTTGGAAATGCTGCATCCAGTAATACAATACAAGAATTGTGTAAGAATTAAATAACGTTGATATATGATATTGATTTATCAATTTAATCTTTAATTTATAGAATACGACGAGATATTACATTGAATTCAATGCATAATGCAATTAAAATTAACCGTACCTCCAACAGTCAGCGTAACTTTCTTATATCCGATGTTAATTCCATCGCTCACTTGGCAGACGTATATGCCGCTGTCAGATACCTTCACATCTCTAATGACCAACAATCCATTTGAATCATCCACGCTTCTGTCAAGCGGTAATTGGCCACCTTCCTTCTCCCATCTAATGTGTACCGAGTCCTGTTTTCAACCATAAATGAAGAATTGCAATTACGCCCAAGAGAATTTTATAGAGTCGAGAATCGATGAAGAACTTACGCTGTCTTTGGATCTGCCTGTGCAATGATACCGGACGGTATTTCCGGTGTGGACGATCTGGAATTCCGGCTCCTGTATGTAAATTATGATCCTCGGTGGAGGTATTGGGCCTGGCGTAGGTATCTCCGGTTCAACTGTGAGGGAAATAAAAAGAAAATTGATGAAGATGAACGCGATTTCCTCTCGGTTTCCTCTTATATCGTAAAAATGTAGCAGACTTAGCGCGACGACGATGCAACGATATGACGAATAATAAACAGAGACGATATGGACGATCACACTGGATCTTGCAAGTCTGCGAATACACTGCAATGAACAAGCGACATTTGTCCGTGACACAGGAATGCAATCACCATCACATTTTGACGAGACATCATTACAATGACGGTTATTTCGGAAGAATGAGACGTTTGTATTAATAACTACGATACACATATTTGATTGTGACATCACAACCGGACGTCCGTGATACTGAATACCATGTACCAGGAAAAAAAGCCAAGCTTTACCGTAAATACTAATCCTGCGGAAAAAAAAACTACGAACTACAACCCCAGAAAGTGCCTTCACCAGACTTGGTGACAATCTACGATGATGATCTACGATAACCTAGCGACAACGCAGGCATGGTTGCGAAATGACGATCCGAGTTCTCTCCCACGCCATGAATCACCGATTCGGACGGACAAGATGCGAAAGCTCTCGCTATGTAGTCCGTCAAACCTGGTGTAATCGACGTCACGATCTTGACCAGTTCTTTGCCGTGGTAATTCACGATGTGACACTCCACGTTGCAAGGGAAACGTCTCACGTGGACGAACCAAGTGCGGACAGCTCCTTTCTCGGTCTTCATTATCGGGCCGATTTTGCCGCCCCGCGCAGTTATGGGAAATCCGTCGAGCGACGACAATTTAAAATAGATGTGAAACATGTCTGGATAGTCATAGTTGCACGTAAATTGGATCGTGGAGTACGGTTCGACTTCGCCGTTCATGGGCATTAGGCTTACCATGAGCTCACCTGACCAATGTGTCGTTATTATTTTTTTTTGGGCAAGTTTAAAGGAAATTTTTAAAAATATAATTTCAACGAAAGAAACCTGCTCTCTGTCGAGCAAAAGATATTCAAACATAGCAAGAATTTTTTAAAATATAATTTCAACGCAAAAATCCTACTCTCTCTCGAGCAAAAAATATTCAAATATAATAGATTATTTTCTTTTTGAAGAAACTTATTTATATATATCTCTGTTATAAATATAATTTTGTTGAATTTTTCATTCCCTCCTTTTTCAAGATCTTTACATTTTTAAACAAACGTGATCAGAAACTCGAATATAATTAAAATAAATAAGAAATGCTATACTTACCGACACCACTGTCTTGGCAATACTGTCCCGAGTAACCCGGCAGGCAGTGGCATTTGATTTGACCGGATCTGCTGATCTCGCAGCTCTCCTCATTCTTGTTGCATGGACAGAGATTGCATGCGCCCAAGTAACTGACAGTTCGGTCGCTGGTGTCTCTGTAATAACCACGAGCGCAGGTTTCGCAGGAGGTGCCCGTGTAACCGGTCGGGCAACGACAACCCTCGACCTGAGTCGCCCGTCGGTTTCCGATTAAATTTTCTACGGCCGTGTCCATGCTGATGTCGCTGATGTATGTTGCGGTCATTCGCTCGCTGTGGGATGCGCGAACCAAAATAGCCTCCAGATTGGAAAGCACGATCATGAGATCCGTCCTGGAAGCGCTGCGCGGTCCTTCGGTGGTTAGTCGTCTCCATTCGTGCTCTTTCAACGGAACAGAGTAGGTCTGTAAAAAATAGACACATGTCTTTATAATCGCGAAACATCCAAATTCCAGTTAGATTTATATTATATAGAGCTTGTTGCTTCATTTAATAAAATAAAGTAAATTATAAAGAATATATTAAATAACAGTTTCCAATTAAAAAATGTTCAAAGAAATTTAATTAGAATAATTATGTAGTCAAAAAATATTTTGTAACATTTGGTTCCAGACATTAATTTCTTCGATTTCTCGCAAAGTTGTAAAACATTAGAAGGATTCTACGTACCAGCGGAATCTCGGGTTGGAGTTCCACCGGATTCGTCCAGAATAATGTGATGCCGTTGCCAATCAGTAGAATGTCTTGATCCTTATAACTCTGAGCGCCAGGATACGCGGTGATATGCTGCGTTAGAGTCAAGTTTCCGCCGTAACTCTTCACTTTGTTACCGGTGAAAACACTCGGCAGCGACCAGAATAATCTGTGGCTTCTGTTATCCGGATATCGATAGCCGATTTCGTTCATTGCCACGTTTAGCTCGAAACCATCGTCGATTGTGTCGCGTCTAGTCCTGTATAACAGCGTAAAATCGATCAATCTAAAATTCTAATTTCATTTAATATTACATATTTCTGGGAAATTTTATTTATCAGAACAAGATAGGAAAAAAATTAATAAAATTTATTCATGTTATATTAATTTAAAAAGCTATTTTAGAAAAAGAAGTAAAATGCGTATATACTTACGAGTCCGTGAGAGTGAAGCCGTGATGTGAGTCGTATACCCACATCGGTATTTGCTGTACGTACAATGTGCTCTCGTGACATTGATCAGTTACCCCGCTGCAGTAACACTCGATACATCCATCAATGTTCTCGGCGCGTAATCCGTATGTCGACGGGCGGCATCGATTACATTCTGGACCCTCAACATTCCTTTTACACTCGCATCGGCCGTCAATGCAAGAAGTACTGCGTGAACCAGCCTCGTTACATCTGCATGGTTCGGGTCTCGGACTTCTGTACGTGCAATCGTTCGGCGTGCCTCGGGTGGCATCTCCTTCGTATCCTGGCTCGCATATCTCGCAGAACTCGCCGGTGGTATGATGAGCGCAATTCTGTCACCGCAAGGTGTCAATTTTTATATCAAATACTTCTAAATACCTATATCCGCAGAGTTATATTTTTATAAAACTTTAATTTCAGTCAAACTTTTATTTTTATATTTTATAACTCGATATCGAAAACAAATTTACATTTTTGAAAAATATTGCATTTAAATCAAGCGGTTATTGATTCAATATAGCTATTCTGACAAAATTCTGACGCATTTTACTTCTGTTATATTTAATTCATTTTCGGAAAAAAGGTCAATTATATTAAAATGTAACGTAATCGCTTAATTAAAATTGCTTACCTCGCAAGTGCCAGTTTCAGGGTCGCACTGATTCGAGTGATTATTGCAGTTGCACGTCTCGCAAATGCCTAAGTAGAGACCTTCGATGGCCCGGGTGTAACCAACGTCGCAATCCTCGCATGAAAGTCCTCTGTAGCCGACGGGGCAAGTACACTCTTCAACTTCGACCGCACGATCTTTACCAGTGTTGTATTTTTCGGCGGTGTCCAAAGACACGAAGGAGAGCCTGAAGCACATATAAAATTGCTTAATAAATCACGATAATGTCTAAGATCTTAAAATCTTTTGAAGTAAATTCACTTTTAGTTTTATTTTAATGAAATATGGAATAAATTGACAACTTTTGTTTTAAAATGTCAAAAATTTTAATTATTTATTTTATAAACATTTTTATAGTTATTTAAGGAACTTAGAAGATATCACTTTTCATTTATTTATTGTCATTATAATTAAAAATGTAAAAATGACATTTGATAATGTCAGGAATGTGTAAATTACTTACGCAGCTTCATCTGTATGCGTCGTATAAGTGGCTTTGATTCTGATGGCTCGTACATCCGCTAAAGCCATTAGAAGATGCTCCCGGTCCGCTTGAGTTCCGTCATTACGTTGCCAATATTGCTCGAGCAATGGTACGGTGAACGATTGCTGGGAGTTAGGCTCAGGGGACTCGCGAGAGTAATAGAGCAAGTTGATGTCATTAGCCTGTACACATTTTAAGTTATTCTGTTATATCTTCATTGTCAAGTACGCGAATTAAGGGCTTGCGAATGTGCACTCACGCTAATTAGTTCGACGTCCGCGGCGTTGTTCCTTGAACTTTGACCGCCCGGGGAGGGCACGTATCTGACGGTGTACTTGAGATTGCCGCCGTAAGATGTTATTTGATCCCCAAGGAAAAGGGTGGGTAATTGCCAATAGTAGACATCATTGTTACCACGATTGGGAAACTCGCTGTAGACTATTTCCCGGCTGATAGTATTCAGATGAATTCCTTCTACAATGTCTGGCGTGTCAGTGCTCTTGGATTCGATCAGGGAGAAGCCTCGAATCGAGTTGGTGAACGATACACGAATCTGCGAATGATTAATTTAAATTCTTATGTTAATCGATAATTTATATTTTTATAAAAGTTGTGCAGAATAGCCGATTTTATGTTTTATTAGATTTAAATGAAATATAAAATCTGGTTTATGCATTTTTTTGCGATAGAAGAATTCTTTTGAAACAATCTATATAACGAGCAAAAATAGAAATAGATGCAAAGTAATATCTTTATTACCTCGTTTCTGTACCAGTTAGAGGAGACACATCTGTTGGTGATGCCCATGCAGAAGCAAGCTATGCATCCAAATTGATTTGTGGAGGCCAGATTAAAGGTATTCGCCTTACATTGGTTGCAAGTGAGACCCGTTGCGTATTGCTAAAAAAGGAAATATTAGAGAATAGACGGTGACCGCGACGTTGTAGCTCATTTTTATTCTGAAATTGATCTGAATTGATCTACATATGTCTACATACATAGAAGAATTGTATAACGTACTTACATTTTTAAAGTTAAAAGGAATCCACGAAAGATGGATGCAAGAACAACAGTAAAAATCGTTACGCGAGGTATCCGGGAAATCGCGCAATTTATCTCGCATAGATTTTTTTGATGAAGTATCAATGAATAAATTGCACATTTCATTTACAGAACAAAATCTTTTCTTTCTTAAGTGAAATTGTGTGATCGAGAAAAAATGCGCGATTTTTTAGACACTCTATAAAAAATTACACGTAGGAGCGACATTATTATCAGCACGCTTTACCTTGCAATGACATTTTCCAGTATGATCAGCGTTAGGGCTGAGGCTGCCGTTAGGATCACATTGTTGAAGTGGAACGCACATATCTCCAGGAATAAGAGGATTCCCTTGGTAACCACTGGCACACTGCTCGCACCTGCGTCCAACGTAGCCAGGAGGACAATCACACGTGGGTTGGCCGTCAGAACCAAGATGACACGTGCGAGCAAACCTGTTTATAATATAGAAATTAGAAAAGTGTCCTGATTTAAAAATCGCAAACGTGAATTTAATCCGTTCGTGTCTTACTGGTTCGACGGATTGGTAAGCGGACAAGGACAGATCTGGCACGGAATGTTTCTCGAAGGATCGCCGTAATATCCCGGAGGACACGGTGGTTCATCCCTGTAACACTGCCCGAGCCACGGTCCGCTTTCGCGTCTCAGATAACCAGGCGCGCAGTGCTCGCAAGACAGACCAGAGTATCCTTAAAGGCGATTAAAATAATAAGTAAAACAAATAGAACTGTTTGATTAACTGTCAAAAAAAGTACGTACCAGTCGGACATTGACATTCCTCGACGAAGGATGCGGATCCTAAACCAGTGTTTCGTACGTCGGCGGTGTCCATGCCGATGCTGGTGAGACGAACGTCCAGCTGTGGCGAGTCATCGTACTTTACCCTAAAACATATCGAACGTGAAAATGATGAATATGATTGAGAAAAATTATTGTAATAATTTTCGTGATCAGTAATATATCCTGGGTTCGATGCCTACTTTATAAGAATGTTGTCCACGTTCGCCAGCGCCATCATAATCTCCTCCCTGGAAGCCAGAACCTCGCTTCTTCCTTGCTGCTTGTACCAATCGCCGTAGAAGAACCTGACAGACTTCTCGGTCTCGTAATCCGGCGGTGGCTCCTCACTTTTGTGCACCAGGATGTAATTGTTGCCGCTAAGGATGACGGAAGGTGCGTGGTTCGGCGTGCCGTTACCGCTGTGGCGGATCGAGTATTTCAAATATCCGCCGTAGGACTTTAATTGACTGCCGTGATAGTTCTCCGGTAGCGCGAAGTAGGGAACGTTGTAGACATTCAGATCGTTGCTGAAGGATTCCAGCAGCTGAAGGCCGTCCCGGCCGAGCGGACGGATTTGAGATATCTGATGGCTAACGTCGCCGTGGATCCTGATCGACGGAACGGTTTCGACCGACACGATCTTGTGGCGGTCGAACGGCGGCGGGATCTGGTAGGTGAAGAGATCGGCGCTGCGACACTCGGTAGCGACGCCGAAGCAGAAGCACGAGATACACTCCTCGGCGGACTTCGCCTCGGAATTGAACTTGCCCCTCGGACAGATGTTGCCGTGTTCCTTCACGACGACGATGGCGTCCGGCACGGCGAAGACGAAGCCTCCGACGTTCAACGCCTCGCACGAGTACGCGCCCTGGTCCTCCGTCTGTATGTCCGGACACGTCAGCGTACCCGTACCATTGGTGGACACGGTCGTGCATTTTGCGGGGATGTGTCCCCAATTGAGACGCCAGTTGATTTCCGGTATCGGGACACCGATCGCTGTGCAGGTGAGGACCAACATGTCGCCCGGCATGAGGACGACCATCGGCGGTGGAGGTTTCGTGATATAAACGGGAGCTGCAAGGAGGACAAATCAGATATAGACATTGTTAATAATTACATTTCATCGAATTGTTAATTGTTAGTGAGATACGATTCTTTCATAATGGAAGTGACACCTTCCTAATTTAATTACCAAAACTTAACATAGAAACGTATTAATAAAATAGTAAAATGTACTAAAATATAAAATATGTCTTTGACTTTAGCAGGACAATTGATAATTTTAGAATGTTCTGTGAAAGTTATATAGCTACTGTCTGCCGTTTAACTTATTTGATCGCGAAGCAAAGACCGCCAGACGATCGGCGACAAAATATTGATGCTTCGCGCCCATCAAATTCTCATTGATACTGACAGCATCCAAGTTCGTCGCTGCCGTCCAAGCAGTCGCGTTCCATGTCGCAGTGGTAGCTTTTCGGGATACACTGTTTATTGCTGCTGCAGGCGAACTCGTTGTAGCGGCACGGTGATCCCGGGGGAGACGGCGCGCAGTTCTCCTCGTCGCTGTTGTCCGCGCAATCCTTGTCACCGTCGCAACGCCACAACTTGCTGACGCACTGCTTATTGCTGCAGCGGAACTCGTTCGGTTCGCATCCGTGCGGACCTGTCGGAAACGGCTTGCGTGAAATTTTCCACAATAAAGTATGAATGCCGGGTGTATCCCGGCTTCGTTGATACTTATCATACTTACTGCATCGCATCTCGTCGGATCCGTCAGTGCAGTCGAATTTGCCATCGCAAACGTACGATTTGGGAATGCAGTCGCCATTGCTGCAGGTAGCCTGATCGAACTGGCACACTTGCGGCGGCCTGGTGACCGGTTGCTCGACTACGTGACGATTAATTTGATATTATGCGATAAATTTTTATTAATAAGAACCCAGAAAGGAACGCATGCAGAAAAATTTTAGCATCATTTTAATTTAAAAAATATATAATATATAATATATTATGTAATAAGTCTAATATCCATTTCTACCAATTTAGATTAACTTTAATCTCAGTTTAATTTATTTTTTATCTCTTTCTAGTTCCAAAAATTAGAAAAGAATCAAAAGTAAATTAAACTGAGATTAAAGTTAATCTGCTTTGGTAAAAATGTACATAAATCTAATTTTTAAAATCATTAATTCTAAATTTAATTATTGTTACAGCGATCTTTAAAAAATTGATGTCTAAAATAAATTCTTATAAAATTGTAATTAGAACGAATTATCTTAGCACAATTACTATATATACTGAATACATTTCAGAAATTAATTTTGTAATGTAAATTTACATTACAGCATAAAATTGTATAATTATTATTCAAGTAATAGTAAGTATTTTTTTATTTTTTAAGTAATTTTTCTTCATAATTTTCTCAATATTTTCAACTTATAATTATAAAATTCTTTTTTTAGCAAAAGATATGCGTTTTGCAGGATCAACTTATAACACATATTGCGAAATGTGAATGAAAAGAAGCAATAATTATGCATTTATTACAAAAGCTTCTTATTTGGAAATTTAGTAGCGATTCTCGCGACTGTATCTTATGTCGCAAATAAATTCCTCGATTATAGCTGTGAATAGGAAAAACAAGAGAAAAGAACTTACACTTCTCGACGTTAAGAATAACATTCACTTGACGGCCCGGGGTGGATGGTGGATAACCCACAGCTTCGCAAATGTAGGTTCCAGCGTGGTCGAGTTGGATGTTGGGTATCTCCAGCCGACCGTTGATGTCTCGGCTACCGGGCGGCAGAGGAAGACCGTTGCCGCGAATCCAACGTACTCTGGCACGTAGGAGACCCTCGTCACGGCATTGGAACACGACCTCGCGACCTGATCGGAACGGTTTTGCATGATATAAATTCCGCTCGAATTTCGAGAGATTGCACCTTCACGGATCATTACGCCCGCGGTACGTCAAACGTCCCGTCAGTAAGTGACCGACAAGCAAACGGGCACTCCCGTTTCTCAAATTGAGATAATGACTGAGAAACGTGTTAGTTCAATTCGTGCAACACTTCACTTCTTCTTAATCATGTTATTCAATCACGCCGTTTGTATGTAGACTGTCAAAACATTCTGTGCAAGGCATCCGGCATAATGAAATCGAAAATCTTGAAGGAAATTAGTGTCAAGAGAGTTTTTATAAAATAAAATGTATGTACGATCAGAATTAGACACCGGTGGTCAAAGATTTAATAAATAGTTATACATGGTAAATAGTTATGTAATTCAAAATTTGCTTGTTCTCAACGATATTAGCTATCATGCATAATTAATATTTACATGCATGGCTTTAAAATATTATTAATGAAATTTTCAGTTATTGACTTAATTGCACAAAAATTGCACTTCTTAGTAAGTAAATGTAGTTTTCGTAATTTTATGATTACAATATACATCTGCAAAACAAAATGTCGAACATTAAATCATATTTAATAATTGGAAAATTTATCGAAAGTTTTTAAAATCAATTCTATTTCTTATTTTGTTTAAAGAAGAACATAAAAAGCAAGAGAGTACATATAAGATATACAGACACACTTATATCATAACTGAAATACGTATTTCCGTATACGTAATTTTGCACATCTAATGATTCATGAAGATTATTTTAGCCCATAGCATGATTTGCAGCTTATTTATAATTTTTGAAAAGTCTTACCTTGCTTCGCCGGGTCTGGCCAAGGCAAGAAAAAATAACAAACATATTCATTAATTAATTTTCTTTTTTGGGAAATACCCTAATTCGCCGGCAACGCGGCACTTGTTGCTTACTTTTATTATCGTGTACATTATTTTGTTAATTTCTCTAACTAATAGATAATTAAGATGTTCAATTACTGAGATATTTTAGTTGGGTGATAACTACTTATAACTGAAGTTGCAACAAATGCATATACAACATATCATCAAATCCGTACACATCTTAATATGAAGAACAGTGATACTTACTTTCTTTGATCACTTGTTCACTGGGATACGTCTTCAGCCTAAGATCAGATGTTCCATCGGTATCTGCGCACGAACGAAAATAATGAGTTCGTAATAAGTGATCGTGAGAGCATTAGTAATCATGATTAATGATTAATAAATGTATGTACAGAATCAATGTTGCGTTATCAACTTTGTTAATTTTTACCCGGCACCTTTCTGCATTTTTCGTCTACAAGGAAATGCAATCCTACTAATTTTAGTTCAATTATTAATTTCTTTTAGAGAAAACATGATACACAGAGTGTAATGTCTACTGCTACGATCTACTAACGCTGCGAAAATCGAGAGAGCGCTCACAGCACCCCTCGTATTATTTATCACAAAAGAGATATTTTGTTATTCTCAGATTAAAAGTGTGTATATTATCGGGCAAAGGCGGAATTGTAATTTAAATGATGGAAATACAATACAGACTCATTTGGCTATATCCAATTCGCTGCAAACGGGGATAATAAATACCTTTTAGTGCTACATAAAACATTATAGTATTACGTTACGGCAGATATTATGTTACGATGTCATGGATATTTACAAGGTATTATTGATTAGCGCATGGCGTGTTATCGGCCGGCTGTGCGGTCTCCCTTTCCCGAAGGCGGCACTCCGCTCTGGACTCACTAACTACAGGTGGTGGGACTCACAATTATCATAACTGCAATCCATCTCATCGGACATGTCTCTAGGACAGTCGAGCCTTTTGTCGCATCGCTGATGCAGCGGGATGCAATGACCGTCATTGCACATCCATTCGTGCGCACTGCACCTACTATGATTTCTTTCCGTCGCCCTATAGTGACAGCCCAACTCGTCGCTGTCGTCGTACGGGCAATCGATCCGGCGATCGCAACGTTGATGTTGAGGTATACAATCGCCGCTCTTGCATCTCCATTCCTCGTACGAGCATACCGCTTCGCGAGCTTTAGTTTCGTTGTCAAAAACGCGTGTCATTATGCTGCCATCTCGCAGAGTTACTTATTGTTAGATTAATCGCGACGATTAGCCGAATAGGGAGTCGCATTAACAATTATTCATTCTTATTTATCAACGCGAGAATTTTCGATTTCTGGCGCTGCTATTTCATTGGCAATTTAATATATTTATATTTATATGAGGGCGGTTGTTATGCCATTAAATAAGTTTATGTAACTTACCGCAATTATGCTCATCAGATCCATCTCGGCATTCTGGAATTCCGTTACAGATGGAGGACAATGGAACACACCTTCTATCCGAAATGCACATATATTGATCCACAGCACATTGACCTGATGGTGATGGCTCTGGCGGCTCTAACCAAACAAATATAAATATCAATTTAATTAAATTTAAAACTAAATAAAATTTGAGAGATACAGTTAAAGAACTATATATTGAACTGCCGTCTCGGAACAAGTTTATTTTTATAAGTTGTTTACGTTGTATTATTTATAAAATTAAATTAAATTAAATAGATTTCCGTCTGGCTGTACATCTGTTCTATTTGTTACTTATAATTTTATTCATTTTATAATTGTATTTATATATACTTATTTTTTAAACGATGCGCGAGTATATTGCTAATTACCCCTTCATACTCACCGCATTCCTCCGGTTCATCGGAACCGTCAGCGCACTCGATGTACCCGTTGCATCTTTGATCGGCGCGAATGCAATCTCCATTGGCGCACTGGAACTGGTCGCGCGTGCATCCTAAAAAGAGAGCTTGCGTTGTACGTTAACGAGACAACCGCGAGTCGTTAATCCGTTAAAGAAACGATATAGATGAGACACAAATACATGTAAAATGTCAGCCATGGAGCCATCATATGTCCGTCATTACAATCTAAACAATGATCTAACGTCGAAATATAAATACGATGGAGATAAAGATTTCATTACCTAGAAAAGACTGTTAAATGTAATCTAGAGCAAAGCTGTCTGACTAATTGTAAGCGTTCTTTTTCGTACGTCTCGCCCTTTTTAGCGGCATGCTATCACCAATTTAGACAGCTTTGGTCCAGAATCTAGACTGTATATCGGGAATCAGTTCATACAGTATGGAATCGATGAATCGCTGCAACGTATCTTCACGCGTTTAAATTTTATATACTGTGTGCACTGATGATTATCTACGAACACTTATATATAATTCGTCATTCAATGTAACTTTAATATAGAACTTAGGAGGAAAGACATTTATAATTTCTTAATTTATATATAATTTTACCAATAATAATATCTATCTGTGGATGCTATTATTAAATAATGGCTATTATTAAATAATTTAAATGCTATTTAAATATTAATTTAAGTAATGGTTAAATGTCAATTTTTTAAAATATATTTTCTCTTTTATATAAGTTAATATAAGTTAAAAATGTACTTTCCTCATACTATGCATGCCAAATAGGATTTATGCCAAACGTTCTACCTACGAGAAAAATAAACGATCTAAATTTTACGTCAGGCAGAGATGCACTATTATTTATAAAGATGCGCCGGGTAATATATAAGACTGCCATTATAAGTTTCAGAAATATAATCAAGTCTCTACTGGAACAACCTACACATCTTCTATTCAGCTGCTAACACAGATTGGCAGAAAAGGACATAGATCTAAGAGAATCTGGTGCTCCCATCGATACTTCAAAATATTCCGCGGGGGTAAAAACTTTGATATTATTTCAGAGGACGGAACAAAATATTTAAAAAGAATACAATTTCACTCTCAAAAAGAAGAAATTCACAGAGAAACGTCACAGAAATTTATTCGAGAATTAAATGACACTGGAAATATTTATTAAAGACTAAAAGTTAGATTAAATCAGTTCAAATCAGTTAAAATAAATTAAAATCTTTCCATACTGAAATAACGTAACAATAATAGAATATACCATTAGAGAGAATCCTATTAAAATGATAACTATTAAAAAGGAAACAGAATAAACTAAATTTCTCTTAATAAAACTCTTTGAACGGTATTCACAAGATAGTAACGCCAATATAACTTTGTAAATATAAGAAGAATCATTCGTATGTCAAGATATTGACGTACGAATGACTTCTTCTCCGCAATCGCGAAATTTCATCAATGGACCGCCGGGGAGAAAATGGAGGCGCGCGAGACTTCGACGCGTGGGGTGTGCGTGTCACCAGATTTTCGAGATCTACAAATAATCTAACCGAAGCAGTACTGTTCGTCGGTAAAGTCGCGGCAATCGTAGAAATGGTCGCAGTGGTGGGTTTCGGGGATGCAAGTGCCGTCGGCGCAAACAAAATCATCCGGAGCACAACTCCTCGGCGTGCTCAGATTTGCCGTCGGCGGCACATCAGCATTTGCATCTGTGTCTGGGCTGTAAGCCTCGTTATCCGGATTCGCACCGGCTACCACCCCCGGCGTCTCTGGACGCCCCCCCGAGGAGGCATTATCCGAGGCGTCTACACCTAGAAGTAACTCAATCTGAGCTGCGGTGTCTCACGCGTGTCGTATCGTTGATGTATTGGCGACGCGGCCGTAACCGGTACGCGCCGCACGCCCGAAAATCTCGGCGGAAAAGCCTTCTTCTTGCCGAGGACCGTACGCATAAGCAGGACTTAAAGCGAGTCCGGATGTAATAAAGTAGGCCTGAGAGACAAGCACGCGGTTGCTGTGCCTTGTGTCGCTTTCATTCGTTGCCCAAGACCCCCAAGTCTTATCGTCTTCCCTTGGACTCAAACTCAAGAGTAGAATTTATTTACACTGACGATTTTTAGAGGCTTACGGAGCTTATTATCATAATACTAATTAATTGAGCAAAATATAACCGAGGTGGGATTAAATGTCAAACCTCGCCCAAGTATTCATTCAACATTATACATGTAAGGCTATAAACTGAGAAGAAAGTTGCGTTTCCCGAAATTGTGCTTCCCGTGTCATTTTCAACCAAGTCCTGGCTATGAATACGTTCCGAAGGCTAAATCGTACCGATATGAACCTGAATTAACCAACGGGAGAGAATTCCGTATCCATCTTCTGAATACTTTATCGATAAGAACCTAAATTAAGTATGCAGCTCTTTACAGTGAAGACAGCGTCCGATTGCGGAGATCGACTTACCTCGACGACAGTTGATCTCGTCCTCGTCATGCGGACAATCCGCACGTCCGTCGCACACTGCGGCTCGAGGTATGCAGCTTCCGTCGTTGCAGATGAAGTCGTCGTGATGGCATTCTTGACCCGAACCGCCGGTCTCTCCGCTGTCCGCTGCAAAATAGAACGACACACGATTTATCGAAACTACGATTTTTAAATAGAAATTTAATGAAAATTCCAATGGATAGAAAAGATTTTTCTTTAAATATCTATTTAAAACCTTGGTTAACGCTTTCAAAATTGCAAAAAAATGCATCAATGTTATACAAAATTTTGATCATTAATTTTTCTCGTAAGTAGAACGTTTGACATAAATTTTATTTGACATGCATAGTACGAGGAAAGTACATTTTTTACTTATATATTTTTCATATGCATTACATTTTTCAAAAGAAAAGATATTTTAAAAAATTGATATTTGACCATTATTTAAATTAATATTTAAATAGCCATTATTCATAATATCAATGCTTTTTAACAATAGCATCTATTGATATTATGGATCAAGCGTTAACCAAATGAATACTTAAAGAATATCCTGCGTAACAGGGTATAGAATACTCTGAGTAATGTACATGTCGAATGTAACGACTTTCAGTGAAGTAGCGGAGAATGTATCTATCTAAAGATATCCTTACGGCAATTTCGTTCGTCACTCGCGTCGTGGCAGTCGATATTGTGGTCGCAGAAGAAGTTCTTATTGATACAGACGCCATTGTCGCAGGGTAGTTGGCCGTCGGGGCATTCTGCAAAAACCAATCAACTCCGTTGAATGGCGAATAAGGGCGGGACGGGCACAAACGAAGAAGATCCTTTGAACGGCGACAATGTGCACATTTGTGTAATAACAATCGCTCGCGGGCCACTATTCTCGCCAGGCCATCGAGCGAGGTCGCGAAGAATACCCTCGTATGAGTCAGCCGGAAAAAAAATTGCGAACGGCTTCGACGTGTGCAGAGCGCGCAGCCCTCGCCCTCACCCTCGCACGAAGAAATTAGATGCGCGAGGCTGACCAAGTGCCTTCGATAATTATCGATCGATAAGGAGTCCCGCGAGAGGTGCTTCCTCCTGTGATGGACGAAGGGCGATAAAAGTGCGGCCTCGTCAAATAAGTATCGTGCACATTGCCGCGTGTCGTATTATCTCAAGAAACACGGAGACGGCGGCGCGATGCCGCGTGCACACGCGCTCCCCTCACGGTTGATTAAAAAGCGGAAACCGCCGTTAGAAGGGAAATTGTCGAGAGATCGCAGTTCTCAGATACCCCGATCTCTACAATTTCGCGACTATGCCGTAGACATTCGCCGAGCCGTATCGTAATCTGAGAAATTTATAATAATAACTCCGCGCATAAATGTCGCTTCACTTTACGTTTAAACCAGTTTCGCTTGTACCTTTTCCACGGCAACGCGCGGCTCTTTTTTTTTTATAAATTAATAAACAGGTTAAACTTAGTTTCTCAAACGTGGGAGAGGACCATCGCGCAAAACGTGACATTTACAAAAGTTCGCGTTACGTCAGTCGCGAGCTTTTACACGCTGTACGCAACAGCAGAGCGCGGTTTGTGCACGCGTCAGTGCGCGGCGTGGAAAATTGCGGAGACGTAAATAACCGGAGGTAAAAGGGTATCAGAGAAAGATATATATACATATGCAATTTGTATACATTGATATATATATAGATATGTATGTACATACATATACATATACATATATGTATAAACAGATGCGCACAATTCAAAGATCAGGCAACCTGTGCTGAAAATAGACGGATAGTAGATAGTAAATAGACGTACAGACAAGTAGAAAGACAGAGAGAAGTGAAGAATAGGTAGAGTTAGTTCGATCCCATCCATAATCGATGCAAAATGCATGTCAAGAAGTCAGAGCGCGTAATCAAGATACATGTTATGTACGCAAGTATGTTATTGAATATCCAATATTCAATTCAAGATCAAGGCACAAACAGCTATAAGAACCAAGACACAGTGAAATATACGAATAACTGATAAATATAAAAATATAATAATGATAAGTCCTTTTTTAATTATCAATTTGTTTCCCACGTCTTATTATATTTCATTGTGTCTCGACTAAAAATTAACAAGATACGTATATAATGCTAAAACATAGAAAGAGAAATCGTTGATCACATATGGGAAGAGACGAATCGAAAGGAATGTAACGGAAATTTATTTCGGGAAATTACAAATCTCCAAACCGTGAAACCAGGACTTGGCTTTATCGTTGTTTGAATTCATGTGTTCCTATTCCTCTTTTCGTTTTATTCTAATCTATCTGTTCGTATTCTGTCAAAATGCAATTAAAAATTTATAAAATAGTTTCCTCCCAGTGAGGATACGTTGAGGCTAAATCAGTGCGATGATAAAGAGGATCAGGAAAAAGTTTCAAATCCCTCGAAAGCAATTCCCGAGTTTCGCGGTCGGCCGTCGAGTTTCGCAGAAATAAATTCCCCCTCGGATTGATTTCGATTCATCCATCATTGACGGGGTCCGTTCCGAGGTGACTGCGACAAGTGATGCCGCGACACGTCGGTATTCGAGTTAATGGCCAGTCAACGTCCGGCTAAAACGTGCTCGAACGGTCGATACAGGGGGCGACGAAATGAGATTAACAGCTTCCGCGTACGTGTGTGCACGCCCGTGCGCCCGTATTAGTTACACAGCCTCTTAATTGCCGACTTGAACACCGACGTGCGCGCGACAAGTCGTTCGAGCCGGCCACCATCGCCGCTGCCGCGCCCGTCGCAGTTGCTGCCGCTGCAATTGCAGTGGCCGTCGTTTATAAATGTCCCGCACGATCGACATCTCGCGTAAGGGCATTCGGAGAAGTCGCTCGTGTACGACACGTCTTATTTACAAAAAAATCTCACATGGGCTTCGCGTGCTGCATCTTTCGCTGCATGTCTCTGTCTTGCCGAGCAAGCTGGAGCGAAACAATGCGAAAGGTGGAGCAGACTACCCTTCAGAGATAAAGTCTGCGATTTTTGTCTCGCGATAATACACGCGGGAGCAGAAAAGCCAATTTCAATAATCAAATTAATGAACTTATTTACGAAGAAGAAGAAAATGAAATAAAGATTTGAAATGAAAATAAGATTAAGTGCCGAGAGGTGAAGAAGGTTCGACAATCGCGGCACTTGATCCTGTATCTATTTCAAGTCTTTAGACACTGAAACACACATCATTGAGCACCTTTTTTAGTAACATACGATGAAATCACGCAAAACTGATTCACGAGCAAATGAATTAGCAGTTGGTTGCATTCATTCCCTGTTAATTCGCTAAGAATATCATATGCTCATAACAAGAATGCCATACGTCGCAGGAAGTATTATGATTCACGATGAGAATGCTGATGGAAGATAGTTCAAGAGACAGAAGAGGTGGAAGTAATGTTATGGAGAGAGATTAAGAATAGAATAAATAACGCATGGAGAAAAATTACCGTTTTGATTGACGTGTTTTAACTATAACTACAAAATTGTCTATTCGTGTTATAAAACCTCACTGACTACGTGTTAAATTAACGGTAAAATTTTCTTCACGCGAACTATCATTAACATAATCCGCTAAGAAGGACACAGACCCAAGTTTACAAAATGCAACAATTTCCGATGTGACTAAAAAGAAAACGAAAAGAAACGAAAATAATAAAGAATAATCAAGAATAACAAAGAATTTCATAATAAATAACTTGCTCTAACTTGTAATGCAATACTATCGAAGATACCGCTATGTCATTCAAATAAAAGGTAACTAAAAGGCAGCACCTGTCGAAACTACTGTATTACGTCGATTTCCAGGAGTGTGGGTCTTAGGTCTATATCGTCCTCGGCATGTGAAATAAAGCTAAATTAAAAATCACTGTTACGAGGGCAATTGATCTCGTCGGAGCCGTCCAAGCAATGCGGTCGGCCATCGCAACGTCTCTTAATGTCGAGGCACAATCCGTCGTTGCATCGAAACATCCCAGCCGGACATTCGGTTACTACAATAATTACCAAGTTCCATGTCGAGTATTATCGTGCAAGCTACCCGTACGGGGAGCAGGGAGAGAGAAAAAAAAATGGCCTTACCACCGCAAAATCCCGTATTTGTTCAAGATAATTAAATTACGTGTAAAAATAGAAAAACGTACTGATGTCATATAAAAATAAATAATTTGATTAATACTTGAGTAATCGCGAGTAATCTAAACGATGCAAATTTCTTTTATTCTTTTATTTGGCGAAGATAATGCGAGGAAAAACATCTAAATATGAACCAATTGACTTTACAATGTACAATTATTCAGATTTCTTTTTATAATTTTTTATCGTTGAAGGAAAAATCTCACATATACTTCTCAATTATATGCACTTATTAAACGTTATCAAGTTTAGTTTGTCTTCTAGAAGGGATTTTCATCACTGATATTCTTAAACACATTATATGAATAATAAAGTCTCTACAATTATTTAAGTGTTAAACAAATGTGGGAATGCTCGCGTTTCTTATCATCGCAATAGACGCTGCTTGTCACCCTTGTTAGTCGTATATTATTGTACTTTGCTGAGTACACCAGCCACTCTGCTCTAATAAGTTTCTAAGGCAAAGTATATACAGTAGAACGGTCAATCCTCATGTGAACCCATCGGGATATTCACTCTTCTTGCATCGTCCAATTAATATTATTATGATCTACTTACGGGAGTTTTTTATCATGCGCTTCCAAATTTTCATACCGGTTATACTCCCAGAGAGGCACGTGCGCTACACTTATAACATAGGCAAAATGCAACATGCGAAAGTAATTCGTTTTGCAAAAGAAATGCGAACAAAAAAATCGTTCCATGCAGAATATTATAATTTCGATATAGGATTTTAGAATTTTATGACGACACTTAAAAACAAATACTCTCAAATATACTCTGAAGGAATTAGGATTCGTTAGGAGATACTGAAATTATATAAAATGGGAATAATAATTGTGTTATTGTATTACCAACGGAAACAGTTAATTTGCATATAAATCAGAAAAGTAAAGTAATTAGCTCTCTATTACTATGCAGGCATTAATTAAGATTGACATAACTATATTATCATTTAAAGTTGAATTTCGTAACATGCTGCATAGGTATCGATAATATTCGAATCTAATTGGATAAAAAGTTATTTTAGTCGAGGCATAATCATTCGAGGATTCCAGCAAATCGTAAATAAATGGGACCTGCGATATTCTTCTTGTAAGAGGAAAATGTAAATCTGTATACAAGTTTTGCAGCGTGCGACTGACCAACGAGCAGGAGCAGTGAGAAGGCCATTTTTGTGGACGATTGCGGGTGTAAGCTCTGTCATATAATTACCACATCGATCCTCATCGGATCCGTCGCTGCACTGCATTATACCGTCGCACCTTTGATTTTCTGGCAAGCATTCGCCACTGGCGCACTTCCATTCGGCAGGTGTGCACACCCCTTTATGACACAGACATGAAAGCTCCCGCAGAAAGCATTTGGAATCGGGGAATAATGAGGAATCATCAATGGTGTCATTATAATCATTGTTTGTCACTTAAGCATGTATCGCATTGTATAAAATTGACGAAAATTTTAATGGGGACAAAAAAAAGTTTAAAATAAATTATCAATAAAGATTTAAAAAAAATTTTTAAGCATAAACAGTTTATAATATTAAAAATATTATTAGAAATTTATCAATCTTTGATATGTGATATTATTAGAATATTTAATAATTATTGAAAATTTATAAATCTTTGCTATGTTAGTTATAAGTACGTAATTAATTTGAATGGCACCACTGAATTTTCGTGGAAATATTGAGCTAACAATTATGAACATTTAGATTCAATTGGAGCAAACATTATTAATATATAAGTAGAGACATTAATATTGCATTTCTCGATAAAGAACTATTATATATTTCTACACTTAGAATACTTAATAAAATTTATCTCACACATTTCTCAAAATGTCTTTTGATGATATTAAAAATAATTACAATTACAACGAGAAAAAAAGAGAGCATTCTCTTATTAATAAGAAAACTCTATTTTATATCAATTTGAAAACTATTTGTCTTAAGATTGTATTATCGAAAAAAGAATATTAGCAAATTATTATAAATAAGGACATCAAAATAAAATTATATGTAAAAAGATTTCTCATTTAATAAGCAAAAAAGAAGTTTCTCTCCTCAGGCTTGTAAGATCAGGAACCGTTCGTCATCGTTAATACGAGTACGCGGAGAGAGAGGAAATCAGGAAACATTTGTCATCGTTAATACGAGTATGCGGAAAGGAAGAGGATGGGCTGTGAGAACAAGGTGAAGCCCTTACCGCAGCCCCGTTCGTCGCTGCCGTCGAGGCAGTCGAAGATATTGTCGCATTTGCGCCGTAGAAGAATGCAACTGCCGTCATCGCAGCGCATCTCCGTCCTCGGATTGCATTCCCTCTTACGTTCGGGTGTCCAGCGTGGATCGAACGGGTCTGAGCGCACATACACACACACACAGGCACATTCAAGGGAAATTCGCAGCAAAGAGAAAGGAGCATCGAGCGACCAGAGATAAAATTTAAAGATACGCTCGCAGCGAAACGTAATGCATTTAATTTCCATTATACAAATGCAATCATAATGCAACCGAGAGTGATGCAACAAAGAAACTAAAGGGAGGATACCAGTCCGCAAGCAGAATCACACAAACGTGACGGGATGCTGTGTGAAAATGCCCCGATTTTGAGTTCTTCAAATTTTCTACCCTTGATTTTCTTCACTATCCCTTCGGCAGTTAGGCCGTCGCCGGAAGGATATTAAAGTTCGCAGGGCAAGAAATATTCAAAGGCACGATTAAGGGCACTCCTATCAAGCACCGTCGTTTGCGCCCCGAGCATACAAGTTCATGCGTAATGCAGCTACTTGTATATCAATGCATATACAGCGTATATATCTGCAGGTTGCCTTATAACGCGCGATTTGCGGCGCGAACGGGCGGGAGTACCGTCGACGATCACCGTGAATCTTCCTTACGGGGATTCGCGGGGTAATACGTTTCCGGTGTGTTCCGACCCTTCCGCACTCAGGTGGTACGATAAAATAGAGCCGTTGTCGAGAACTCGGTTTGTTGAAGAACAGAAGAGAGAGAAAGAGAGAGAGAGAGAGAGAGAGAAAAGACAAACAAGAAAGAAAAGAAATACTTGTACATCTTCAATAAGTTGCCTCGATAAAGTTTAGCAGTCGCGTCTCGTAAGTATAAATTTTCCCGGTCCGGTAAAACGAATGTTACAATCGTCGGGGTCTTTGGCGAAGCAATAAGACGAAGAATCGCTTTCTCGACCACGGTCGTAACGATTGATCGTGAGAAATGCACAATGAAATACAACCATCGTCGAGTGTGTATCCGCTCGGGCAGGTAGATCCACTTGTCCCGCGTAAATAAGAGTTCCTTAAGAGGATTCGACCGAAACCAAACATTACGGATCTCGAGCGAAGGCAACTTACTCGCAACACCAAAGATATTTTTCAAATCTCCTATTTTTACTCTTTAACTTCTCGCAGCGAATAAGGCTGCATAGAATACAAGCAGCTAAAACCAAATCGTTCTTGAAAAGAAACGTTTAAATAATTACAGAAAATAGGATGACAGAAAATTATCATCGGCAGCCGCGATAACTTTTTTTCTTAAGAACACGGACACGAGTTTGATTTTAATGGTTTTTGCTTTTCCAACAAGAGCGAGAAAATAAATTCGCTATTTGGTTATTATTTTTACAAAATTCTTTATGCGGTTGAGTCGACACGAAAGAGTCGTTTGAAGATTTCGATCGTCTATAAAACTTTCGAAGTTGAACAAATCGAAGCAGCGACAGCGGAACACACCAGACGAGCGGTTGCACGAATGTATTATGAATGAAGCGATGGACACATTGAAAAAGGAGCGTACTGGTGGTAGGCGAAGTGGTGTGTGTAGTGTCGTTAGCGGACGGGGGGCAGTTCTCGTCGCTGTGATCTGGACAATCCGGATAGCCGTCGCACCTGTAGACGTCCTCGATGCACTTGTTCCCGGTGGCGCATTTGAACTGGTTAGGCGTGCATTCCCGCTCTGTATTTTGTTTTGTTCAGCGAACATATGCGCAAAGAACACATACATTTTTACACATATATACAATCACTCCGTGTACGTATACGTATACTATATCGAAGCGGAAAGCGCGCCGCAGACTTTTCAGAGCGAAATATATCGACGACGTGACTCGGTCATCGGTCTCGATTTTTTTTTTCTTTCGAGCTTTCCTTTGCTTAATTGATAGTTTCTGCTGTCTGTTGTTATATCACAAAAGCGAAAAAAAGCTGCTTCTGGGACAAAGAGTGTCGTTACGATTTACAGGATAGATGAAGGAAAATTGGAAATTATTTTTGACTCGTATACGTTTATAGAGCACGAGCCATCTTCCACGTCGAGTTGGATAAAATGCTCGTGAAAAATAACTCGCTGTATCGGTTAATGCGAATTACAATGTCGCGTGCAATGGGCGAAAAATGTGTCGTGACGATAAATGTAGCTTTCCTTTGCGATCGACCATAGTTTTGCGCGGGAGGATACACGATTATTAGCTCCCCATAAATGTGTATAATGGTCCACTATTATGAGGTCGTTTGTCAGCCGACGGACGATTCCGGTATTTAGAATTCGCGGAAAGAATTGTGGATATTTCCAGGCATATTGCATAATACTTGCGCGTTTTCGCAGCGAAATTCGATAGAAAGATTCGCGGTTCGAATATGAATAGGAGAAATCATTTAAGTAGATTATATATTTTATACGTTAAATATTATATTAAATTATTATATTTAACATATCGTAATGAGATTGAATTATCCTGTAACAATAATGATTATGTTATCTCATAAATTAATCGTAAGATATTGTATTAAAAAATTATATTTGTTCTCTAAATAAATTATATTCGAAATATTTGGCATTATTTGTATCTTCTATAGAGAAATTCGTAGGACAATTGGAAATGCATTAAGGATAATGATAAAGTTATTTTATATAACTATATAATAGATGTATGTGAGATATTAAACGCAGATTTCGCCTATGTGTTTTATTTAATATTATTTTTATTTCCAATTGAATTATAAATAAAATAACTGATAAGTAACGTTTACGACAATTACTATTTCTAAAATTCTTTTTGGCAAATTTTTATTTATCACAAAGATTTGCGCAAAAACTAATGTATTAATTGAAGATGCGTCAGATATTTGAAATCTGCGATTAAAATTGTTGGTTCTGGTCACGTTAGCGTTGAATCCGAATTTAAGCTCTGTAATTAGCGTCTAACCAACGTAGAACAAGTCCGTGATTAGATCCAACGGTGAAATTAAGCGATTGGTCCAATAGCAAGCGTTATATCGGGTGCAAGTTAAGCAAGGTTTCGAAAAAAAAACAGCGCGAAGAAAGAGAGAAGGAATTAGATGAATCGTAACTTTCACATTCTTGTTTTCTTAATTGGATAAATTTTTGTAATCGTCAACAAATTAGACTAACATCAATATAATTAAGACTGTAATTATAGAATAATAAAACGTTCTGAATAACATTATTCTTTCAAGATACTTTTCATTATTAAAAATTTATTCTGAAAAGACAACATTAACAGAAAATAAATCACTAATAAAATTGATTATTACATAATTTCTGCAACAGAATATTTTGCCCAAACAGCGTACCGACTCGAATATCATAACAGTGCGAATAAATAATTCGCACCAATTATTTGAAATCAATTTCTGCGCGTTTGTAGTTAAAATTCCATCGCGCCATTTGTTATTGTACGCGTAACGATACCGATAAAACGCAACAAAAATATTATGTTTCACTTCCACATTTTTTTTTTAAAGCTCGAATTGCATTAACCATCAAAAAAACATTGATTGATATTACGCCAGAAAAGTCATCCATACACTCCTTCTTCTCTTTTTCATTCGCATTCTCTTTCTTTCGATGCCGAGTAGCGTGAAAGGTATACATGGTTATGTACCGCAATTAAGCTCGTCTTCTGCCCTGGGGCAGTCGTCGAATCCGTCACAGACCGAATTCTTCGGTATGCAAGAGCCATCCCCGCAGGTGAAGTCCGTGGAAGGGCATGGGGCCAAACCTACAGAGCGCCATCGGCAAAAAACAAAGATCTTCCTGATCAACGCTCGCGTTCTGCCGTTCATTCGCCGCGATTTTAGCGGACTTTCAAGTTCATGTTTGGAAATCAAGAATAATTCGAGTCATATTAATTTATAATCTGTATCGTAATATTAAAATAAATAAATGTAAAAAGAAATTTTTTAAATAAAACTAATGTCATATTATGTTAAAATTATAATTACAAATAATATTTTAGAAGTAGATATTAAATTTTTGTTGTAAAAGAATACTTTGCAGTAATGAAAAGGTATTATTTTTATATCGGCGATTGAGAGACAGACGAGTTCGACGTTGAAGTACAAGCTATGAACATATGAAGAGACATTTAAAGCAGTTTTAGGCGTGGTAGAGGACTCGCGCGTAAATCTGTACATGAAAAGCATCATTGGTAATACGCGTGATTCTGTAACCAAGAGATCTTATTATATCTTAAAGCTTGGTCTAAAACACTTAAAGCGTCGTGAAGAAGCCTTTTGAAAGTGGTTAAAATTATTTTAATTATAAGAGAAGACAAATATATGAGACAATACAATGTGAGAAATTATCGTCTTGGATCATAAAATCAAATATTTCGTTTAATGAAGCATACATTATATTAATTTCAAATATTTTTAGGAAACTTCACGCGCGGCATCTAAAGTTTCTATGCTGTCTCACATTTCTTTACCTTCTCCTTTACTCCAACTCGTAAACTATATACAATGTTCAGGTATACGTGTGTCGTGTGGATTGCGTATCGTCGTTACCGGAAATGATCTAAGGGTGTCCTCTAAGGGTGTCATTGAGATGCCTCTTTTTGCGACAAAAAAGTGAATTTGTATTCTGTATCCTTGTGCGAAAGAAGAGAGTAATGCGTGACACAGCGATGATGTCAAAGGATGGAATGGATGAAGTGGGATGTTCTTCTTGTATCCGAGAAAAGAGGATTCACATTTTGCAGATACTCATACTGGCGATCTAATCGCGATTATATAAAAATATCGGCGATTGACTGTATGCCAGCAGTATGCCGAATGACTAACGTCGGCTGTTGACTGACGCATCGACACTATTTCCCGCTTAATTGTAAATTCTCTTTCAGGCTGAGCGAGAAGCTTAAACGAATTTAATAAGAAATAGATAAGATAATCGTCTAATAAGAGATAAGATAAGAGATACGAGAGTGTCTTCGGTCACTGCACTTTAAGGATCACCAGCTGACTGTTGTTCGGCCGTATCTCTCTCTCCGCGAAAGGCAATATTTTTACAGCAAAAGTGGACGACACAATGTAAACGTGCAGTTTTACGCAAAGTCCGTGATTTATTCGTTAACGCGTTTGTTTCCCAAAGCAACATATAACAGACGACGTGGATTTCCAACGCACGCCGTGACGTTCCTTCAGAAGCGCGGAAGCGGAGTCTTCTGCAGTCTTGAAATAAGAACAGCTTAAACATAGAGAATGAAGTATCTATGTATAGCCGGAAATATTTCCAAGTTTTTTTTTGCCGCGATAGATCTCGGCAAGTTTCCCAAGGACAAGTCCACATATTAGTCAATTTTTAATATCTTCAAAGCCACTCTCTGTACAGCGAAGGTAACAGATCGTCCCGAAATGTCACGTTTACTTGAGATTCACGTGACGTTCCCGTTTGCGAGAAATATTTTGCAGCGTAGAGTAAGGTGAGGCATCAGCTCTCGCAGGATAGTATTTTTTAGGGAATACCTTTGGGGCAGTTCTCTTCGTCCGTACCGTCCAGACAGTCCTTCTTGCCATCGCAGACGTCCAGCGCGTTTATGCATGTGCCGTCGCAAGGATGTTCATAAGGACTGCATCCATCGAGCGACGTGTCGACAGTGTTCGACGTCTCAAAATGTTTGATAGCTCTCAGATACTCTTCCCACCTCTTGATATATATGTAATCGCAGTCGGTTTCGTCGTTGGCGTTAAGACAATCTACGACACCGTCGCAGACTCGATCCTCCTCGATGCATATATATTTATCGCAAGCGTGCTGAGTCTCGTTGCAATTGTCGACCTCGTAATCCTCCGTGTTCGTCGCGATGCCGTTGTCGATTTCGTTGTCTTCATCGAATATCGAGTTCTCTGCTGAATCTTTGTCTTCTTCATTATCGAGATCCGAAGTCACATCGTGCGTAGTACCTCCAATCACGGGATACATGATATTTTCTTCACTCCAAAAATGTGTCACTTCATTTCTCTCGTCGCTTTCTTTATCCAAAATCGATTTGCCTGTCGTGCCTCTCTTATCGTTATTTTCTTCATCTTTAATCGTACTATATGTTGTGTTTATTTCTTCGTCGCTTACGTCCTTATTTTCTTTACCGAAAAATTCCGAAGACAAAGTAGTAAGTTCGTCTAATTTAGATGTAGTGTCGTTCATGGAAGAATCATCGCCGACAGAAGTATTGTAATTTGTTTCTTTTTCTACTGAATCGCTTGCCGTTGGAAACGAAGTAACGTCTTCTTCACACTCAGTTGATTCTTCATCCACTTTTTTATCATCGTTTGACCACCAGTTTATCCAATTGCTCTCCGTAGTTGTAATTAATACTTTACATTTTTTAGAAACTTTTTTATTGGGCGTCGTTGGTAAATGAGATATGCTACTGGTGACAAGATTCACATTCGTTGTTTCTTCCGGTTGAAGTCCATTTCTAGTGCTGTCTTCTGAGACGGACTCATCAGCGTTAGAGGATTCTGTCTTAAAAGATTCCGGTGTAATTTCACCAGTGGGGTACCAGTCGTTTCTGCCAATGCTCGTATTATCGTCGTACTCATTATGAGAGAGCGTAGTCTTCGCCCGCTCAGTGCTATAAGCGTTGCCATAATCGACGGTCGTCGGTTCGTCGTCTTTCCATGCGACGGTCGACGTCGGTTTTCTCTTACGCTTCGCATTGTGATTCTTCTTCCTCTTCCTGGGCCTGTTGTTCTTACGACCATTATGACGACTTTTGTGCTGGCGTTTGCCATGCCTTTCAGTAGATGCTTTCTCCCCGGATTCGTTTGCATCCCGCGTGACGATCTCGGGAGCCCTCGTTGTCGTCAAGTTTAATATCAGGATGTCGAAATCATCATTTGACGATTCCAGAGTCTCCCTGGATTCTTGCGAGTCTTTCGGCGTCACGTACGTGCAATCATCTCCAGTTATCGATTCCGTCGTCTCGTCGGAATTTATCAATCCGGAATCGATCTTGTCGTCAATTGGCGCCGTTGTTTTTTTGTCGTTCCCGTGGCATTTCTCGAAAGAAACATTCGACTGCTTGTGCGTTTTACTATACTTTTTATTACCTCGACTTTGCTGAGTCGCGCTATGAATCGAAGTTGACAGGTTTGATATTATATCGACATCGTCAACGACATTGATTGCTGGAAAATCGCGACGTAGTTTTACCTTCGGTGGATTTAATTTTTCTGTCTTTATCGAAGAATAATCATTCTTGTTTATTTCTGCTGTTGAGGACATTTCTCTTGAAACAGATGAAGTTGCTTTCCGCACTTGATATTGTATATTCGCTATGGCACGTTCTTTGATTTTATTCGTGTTCGTAGTTAGAGGGGCTGTTCTTTTAGACAGTGGGACACGGTTTTTCAAATGTTTATTATAATAATTTGCAACTTTACTGTCTTTTCTTACCTTAAGTCCAAAAAAATCTTCCTTACTATTTAGATTGTTATTCTTTCTTTTAACATAATTCTCTGGTAAATTCCGTTGCTCGGAAGTTTTATTAAACAATTCATCAAAATTTTTTGAAGAGATATTTCTTAACATTATTGTAGTCCGCGCATCAATTGCGGATTCTGTCGATGCTTTCATTGTAGATGAAGTAATTAATTTGCTCAAATACATATCGTGATATTTTTGATAAGCCGGACCGTACTTTCTGCGTTTTTGCCCAAGAGTCTTGCTCTTGCCATGTACATTTGTTATATTAGAATTTCGATTAATATTAGTGTCGTTTGTTATCGTCATTATTTTAGAAGTTGGCTTAATTGACACTTTATCAGTTATTGAATCATCCTGTCGACATTCAATATGTTTGTCTGTAATAAATTTGCAAACCAACTTATCAATCCATTGAGTAACAGCATCGGTTGAATTTTTTCGAGTCGTTAAAAGATTACTTTCCGTGCTAATTTCGTCGTTATTGTAAATATTTCTCGCAGCTTTTGAAGTGTTTTTGAAGTGTTGCATCACTTTTTCATTGCCACTGATGCCATTTCTATTAAACATGTGTCTTTTTAATTTTGTTTCTGTACCGTTAATTTTGTCATCTTTTTGATATTTTATTTCTTTTGTCAAGGATATATTTCTGATATTTGAACTTTTCGATTTAGAAATACTTTTTCCAGCAGAAATAGTTTCTCTGCCTTTTTTGGAACTGGGTAAAACATTTATAATTGTCTTTAAATTAGATACATTGGACTTTTTCGGTACAATTAAGAGTGGATCAAGGATGCTCTCACTTGTCGTGTTTCGTATCCTGTTACGATTATTTATAGAAAGTGAATTAATAGAAAGTGAATGAAAATTTTTCAGCGAAATATTGTTGTGCTTGAATATTTGCAAAGACCTCATGAGATTATCTGACAGCTTGAGAGGTTTTGGAATTTGAGACTCGTTGCTTAATTGCGACAAGGCTTGGCCAACAGTTAAATGATAAATTTGAGCATCGTTACTGCAGTTCACGTCGGAATTACGAGATCGACCAAGTTCTACATATTGCGAGTGCGAGGACGAGTTATTATCTTTCGATTTGAACACAATTTTTATCAAATATTCCGAGGGACTGTGCAACATGGAGTTTGGGAATCTTCGTCGTTGAGCTTCTTCCGGAAACGCTTCTAGGATCGGATTACCGATCGTCACGGATGGTTTGATGGTGAGTCGAGAGGGGCTTTCCGTCGCCACGGGTTGCATATTCATATTCCTCCGGCGTTCCACGAGTTTCCCTCCGTAGGAAATCGCGGCCGGCGACTTCCGTGCAATCGCCAACTTTCCGGCGTTATTGAAATTTCGCCACGGATACTTCTCTACGGGTGGCGCATGATTTCGCGATAAGTACGATTAAAAAGAGATTGTGGCAGAAAAAGGCGAATGTAATGGCGAAAATATCGCGCGGAATGCTTGGAAGTTGTATTTGAAAGTCAGCACGATCGATGGAGGACGAGTTGAATTCTGTCGGTTTTAGTATTAGACTTTCTATACTACGTATTAAACTACAATAACATAAAAGTATTAGTAAAATTGAGCTTTGTACAATTTTCTATCGAGAACAGAAATAAAAAAAATCTCTTCGAGTATTTTTAGAAAGCTAATGAATCCTCGGAAACGCAAACAGATATTTTTCTTTTCAAAGTGCCTGAAACTCAACCGATTCTAAATACTAAAATAACTGAAAAATCTACGTTATACGACGAGTATTATCGTGTAATATTGAGCTCGCGGCGTTGTGAATGGCATATTTATTGAATGACTCGTGCACGAGTATGATGTAAGCATGTGTATGTACGTTTGTGTCTCTGTGCGGGAGAAAGAGTGGTGTGAGTAAGTGTGGTGTGGCATAATTACCGCAGTCCCTCTCGTCAGAGCCGTCAGTGCACTCGTTCACCCCGTTGCACTGCAACACGTAGCTGATGCAGCGGCCGTCCGTGCAGCGGAACTCGGCTTCTCCGCAACCTGCTCCATACACCATACACTCATGCGCATTTAAAGATTGCATCGCCCGCTGACGCGCGTCAGCCCCCATCCTCCAAGACGTTTCCATCGCCCCAGGATCGCTCGTGACCCGCCGGTCAAGCCGCGCGATCGCGGCCCAAGCAAGCCCTTCGACACTCCGGATCTCCCGTCCAAAATGCGTATTAGAAAAAAACAAACACCGGGCGCGACGCTAAATAATTTCGCCGGGCGGCGGCATATTTATGATCACGCGGTGCAGGTGACACACCGTGGGTCGAGATACGATTTGCATAGTGTTACACCATTTGGACGGTAGAGGCGGATGTTCGCACCTTTACCTGGATGTGAGATGCTTCGAGCTTTTGCCGAGATTAGTATATCACCGAAGGAAATATACAGGGAATTTACAAGAGCGAAGGGCCAGCAATCTGCATTCTCAATCGGCAGATAAGTCAATCGCAGCGGAATGATATGGGCTACTGGACGATTTCACGCGATCGATTTATCTCCGATCAGCAGCGAGGATTGATGTCTTCGCTCTGCACGCGTGTTGGTTGCAGGGATGTCGGATGCGGTTCGCTTAAAAATCGATTAATTAAAGCGAGCTCGTTTAGGTAATAGGGAACGTCGTAACGCAACGATCCGAGTACATTCGGGGATGCCCCCGAAAGTTCGCCGCTTTCTTCACACACGACCGATCGTATGCCCCAGCTTTTGGGCTGCGAACGAAACTGGGATTAGGTGAGGTAGCGGTATCCAACGACATTGGCTAAACTATTTCAGGAAAAGAGGCGTTATTTTCGGCGTTGCGCGCTGGGCGGTAAAGTTCGGTCAGCGTGGAAAATCGTAAATCGAAAGTCACGCGGAGCGTGCCGGAGAAAATTAAGTTTACGTTATTCACGTTACAGCGCGCAACGGCGTATCCGACGCCGCGCCTTCGAATCAGCGTCTAATTATATGCAAGCGTAAACACATGTCTGTTCACATACTTTTGCCGTTATAACAGAAAGATCAATTTTCCCGAATCAATTGTTTCGATGAAACAAGTTACAAGAAACGGGGATACCTGAAATTTCGAAAGGGTGGTAATATGTACATATATATATGTATATATACACATATATATGAGTCACAATCTTTGCAACGTTATTTCTACGATGTTAAGCATGTGTTCGAATGAGATCACTGCTAGGTTTACTCGCGAGACTTATCAAAGTGCCTGCAGTCTTGTTGTTAAACTTCGCAGGCGCGTTTGAGGCTCGTTTAAGCTCAGGCGCCCCTCTCGATCGCTCGTGAATAATCGCGTCGGGTAACCGACACTTGGCAAAGAGCATTGGTGCAAGCTTATCGCGGCTTATTGCTGGAACCGTTGCGGCAGAATTATCGTTGCGCGTGCAAAAGTGATTATTGACCTCACGATCAGTTATGAATATGCGACAACGTAGGATTCACGTTGTCAACGTGCGAAATGATACAATTAGGGAAGAACGACGAATGCAGAAACAACGGAGATACGAATCGGACTCCGTCGAAATACTTATGCATTGTTAAAAATCTCATGGTATATTCCGTTCGCGCTCTCAAGACGTAAGAATCGATCGAGCAATATGCTTCAAAGAGGGAGAGGGGAAACAAATTAGCTTACCGCATTGGCTCTCATCTTCGCCGTTGCGGCAATCGGCGATTCCATTGCAACGCTTGTCGATACTTAAGCAGATGCCGTCCAGACAACGGAACTGATCCCCACTACAAGTGGTCACTGAAAATAAAGTAAAGAGGGATGAAAAGTTTATAAAATATGATAAATTATCATATATGTATACATACAATATTTGAAGATAATAATTATTCAAAAATTGAGCGCTAAAATAATTCAATTCTTTCTCATTAATTCAAAAATTTCCGATTTATGATTCAAACAGACCAAATATAATTGGAAAAAAAAGTTATTCGCAACTTAAACATGTATTTTAATTATAATAAGCTATGAATATGAGACATAAAAAAACTTAACGCATGAAATATTGATAAGATAAAGAAGAAAATAATATAAACAAACACACCGCTGCAATTATACTCGTCAGAATGATCGAGACAATCGTTTCGTCCATCACATCTTGCATTTTTGCTGACACACGAACCGCTGGCGCACTCGAATTCGTCCGCTCGACATCGTGCTATTTAAAAGAGATAGAAAATAAAAATAAAAATACGTATAAATAAAATAAGAGAGAGAGAGAGAGAGAGAGAAAGAAAGAGATAGGAAGGTGGATAAACCGTTAAAAAAAAATACGCGCAACAAATATCCTCATTGATGGTACGATAGCACTTTCACACAGCGATACCTTGATTTAGTTAAAAGTTTTTATTCTCTGTTTGACAAAGTAACGGAAGAGCTATCGACTCGAGTTTTATTGATTATTGTCGCAATTTGAACGAGCTACTGAAGCATATTCAATTTACGCGATATCAATAATCAATTGAATACATGCCACGCTTGAAAATATTCGATAGCCCGCTTTAGTTAATTAAAAATGGCAACAATTTGCAAAAATCCACTTGACCTATAGTAAATATAGGCTGCAGTGTCGCGTTACTTGTATGCTTGACTTTCGTGTCGGTGACTCCGAACTGTTCATCGCATACTGTCGTATCGCGAGAATGCAAAATCTGAAAATGTGTTTCTCTATAAATAACGAAAAATCGATTAATCTGATGAAAACTTTACTGTTGACCTAAATATGACAGTTTCGTAGTAAAAAGTTCCTTAAAGTTTTAAGTTAAAACTGAGTGAGAGGTATTTCAACTTCCCGTCAATTGCGAAATAAAATCTTGATTTGTAACTGCAAAATTTGCCTGCGGTTTTGATCGCTATGTTCGTGTTTCAGATCAGTCTAGTTTAAGAAGAAGAAAAAAACGTCTGTAGTAAAATGTTAGGAAGCAGTATAGGTTTCTTTCGAGCGGATTTAATTTATTCGCCGAGATTTAATTTATTCGCGACAGTTGGATAACAGTTATTCCACATATCGCTGTTAACTGTTTACGCCTGTGACTGTTTTGCGGAGTAAATTCGCGGCCATATGCGCTACCACACATCCATGAATAATTAAGCGCAAGAATCGCCGTCGCGTTATTGCAAGTGCGAATACCTGTTCGCGAGTTTCTGCATAACTTTATGATGTAACGTCGTGCGTAAATTATCATGCGCTACTTCCTAATGAGTTAAAAATGCGAGAGCTCAAATCTCATGCTGCGCAGGCACCACGTTCACGCAGGAAAATTCGCGTGTGCCGTAATCCTTCCACCGTACCCAAAAGATGCAATAGAATTCGTACCTACCTCTCGCCGCAGAGGTGCGTGTTGCGAAACGTTCTGGCGTATCTCGTGTGTGCGTGTGTATTGCGAATCATGCGACCCGGGAACACGAGACTGATGCCTCTCGAAACTCGATCGAACGCAATTTGTTTCGATTACAAAGTTTCGCGAACAAACAAAAAAAAAAGGCGGAAAATAAACGTTTAAATTTCTCAGTTGCCTCGTGTCCCCGTAATTACCGGCGTTGGAATCTCACGATGACCGTTCGCAAACGCGGTCCTGGAATGTCATCGGCTACACGTGCGCAATATATGCAGTTCGATATCCATAATGGTGGAAAAAAACCCAGATATTTGCCGCGACATTTCTTGTAAAGAATTTAACGAGTCAAACGAGTTTCTCGGTAGCTATAAAGGCCATTTCGTGCACAGATGTGCGCACCACACATTATTCCAACGCGGGTAACTGATTTACATGTTTCGCGCTGTGCGAGTGTGCGCCGTTTCGCAGCTGATTGGAGTAAATAGTGATAATTCGTACTCATGTTGTAACAATTTTGTTCGTCACTTCCACCGACACAGTCCGTGTATCCGTCACAGCGTCGTGATAAGGGCACGCAATAACCAGGCGCGCATTCGAATTGGTCTTCCTTGCAGGCTGTAAGAATTGCAACTCAGGCTAATCTGGGAAGATATATGTCGCCGAGAACGGCACGTTGACTCGACTGATGCAGGTCAATTTGAAAGATGACACATACAAATACAGCTGAGAGAATGACGCTGACGAAGATTAGATGTACACTGCTGAATGGACGTAACATTGAGATACAAATGACGGGGGGGAAGCACAATGACCGTCGACAATAAAGAATGATTTCAACGACAAGTAAATTAGGGTACATTCCTAGCTAATATTCAAGAACGATGTTTAAGAAAAAAAAACAGATGCCTCTATTGAATTAGATTCTTCACGAAGTGAAACGAGAAGCAAGTAAGCAACACGTAGTTTTAGGTCTGTTTTGCTTGGCTACATTCACGACTTTTTGTAATATCATTTTCCGGTATTTCTCGTAAATTGAAATATTCATATTATCGCCTCGCAAAATAAACGCAAGGAATGCAGTTAAGGAAGACAGACCTAATGCCGGAGTAATCTGCACTGGAGAACGCAAAACAACAATTCTATCGTAAGATCGCGGCACGATGACATAAGATAGCGTGAAAGGAGTTTCCTGAAGATGAACTAATTAGTGGCCGAGCGAAGCGCGTTAAGCGCGCCCAAGTGACTGGGCCATTAATTAGCACGTATTTGAGGAAATTTCACGAAAGAGATTATAAATGAACGAGGAGTTACGTCAATCGTCGTGCTCCCTCCCGCCGTACTCTAATTTACAGCGGCAATTAGTTAACGATGGAAGAACATGAAAGAACCTGCTCGCCACGGAAGGACACTGCGTGACGACCAACAGTTGCCTTTACATTTAGCTACGTCGATGACTGTTATTGCACGAACACACGAATACACGAAACACACACGTGGACAGACGTAAGTCGCGCGAATTCGCAAGAGACAACGATTGAAGCGCAGTGGAAAGTTCTTTACGAGCGAAAGCGACAGAGATAGAAGTCCCCACACTTCCCTGGAAAACGCTAAATTATCACCTACGTAAAGCTTGATAGAAGAGAGAGGAGAGCGGTATTATCTCGTAATGATGTTTCGCGCTCACAATCATGCACGCACATTCGGTCCCTTTTACCGAAAAAGTATTTATCACAATTATTGGCGCGTCGAAGCATTCCGGCCGCGTAGAAAAATTAATCAGCCTAAAAAAATCAGAGCCATGAAAACCAGAACCGAAAAATTACCGGAAAAAATAGAATGGCACTTTATCAATGTTCAAACCGCGATGCGAAATAAATAATTCACATCTCGTGCCATCGAGCGGCATAGGATTACGGAAGTTTCAGCTGTATACTCGCTTAATTGTCGTCGAATAGAATGACAGTTATCGATTGTAAAAAATTTATTCGCTGTAAATTTTTCACGGCAGGAGTCACGGCGAGTTAATACAATCAATTGCGAGATTTACTAATCTGCGATAATGTAAAAAGCTTCGAAAAAAAAATTCCTCTCTTTATTTCGACGTAGTCCGAGGAAAGAAATGTGATCGGGCTTAGATCACCGCGATGACGCGGAACCGGGCACGCTGGAGCCGTGAATCGGCTTGATAAAGCGACGAGAGATTTCTGACATCATCTTAGGTTCAAGGCCTGCCCTAAAGCCTCACCCATTTGACGATTGAATTGCAAACGAGCCGCGAGTTCAATAATCCAGTTACGAGCTCGAAGCTCGAGGCGATTTGCTCGCGCGAACATCCGCAGTAGTCTGGAAACGATCCTCTGTATGCACTCGAGAAATTAACGGTTTAACCGCTGAATCAGATAAACTGTTAATTTCAGAGTTGTTTTAGATTACTCAAGATAATTACATACGTAATACCTTCTTCGCGCGTTGATAAATGCGTGACAGTGTCTTCCGGCGAATTTCGTCGGTGGCCATTAAAACTTCCGGATTCGTCAAAATAAGCCGAACCTAAAATATCATCCGCCGGCTTAATGACACGCGTAGCGTAACGTACGTCGCCGACGCTACGCCGGGACAGAGAGAAACAAACAGTAATCTCGCGGCGGGGGATTTAGCGCGGGAATGATGACTCTCGCGTGCGGTCTGACGCGATTTCGGCGGAGAAGTTCGGCGGACGCGCGACGCTCTCTCGTCACGAATCAAAATTGGATTAAAGCGGTGAAAATGCGAAATTCCGCGGGCAGAGCGTGATGGGAGGGCCGGGTCCGACGTTCGGCCGACGGCCCGTGGGAGATTAACGTCGGATTAAAATTGCGGCCGGTTATTAGGGCGGATTAATAAACGCGAGTAAATCTCGTTCGACAGGGGCCATCCCCGGATTTGGCGGGGGACCGGGGGCGTTACGCCTCGCGCTCGATCCTTTTTTTTTTTGTTTTTTCTCTCTTTAATCGTCCTCCGCGCTAACGGCATTTACGCTGCTAATGAGATGTACGATAAGTTACGCAAGGTGATGAGTAAGAAATGGGTAATCGAGAATCGATTGGCATGCTCGCGCGTCACGACTGTCATTATCACGAATCACGACGTCAGGCTTTGTACGAATAAACGTGTGAGCACCGTAAAATCACATAAATATAACATGCGTCACCGAACGCGTTGCTCCTCATTACGGTTATTTCCGCTAATGGATTATTGCCGCATAAAATCGCAATTTGCCGCGTGATTATTACGATATGAGCTGCGAAATAATCCAAACTGGATATTTGCAACATTTTCTGCATTACGACTTAAAGGAAGCAGATATGAAGATGTTTTCTTTAAATTATACCTATAGGATAGCTTATATATTAAATAATTTTGCAAAAGTGAGGGAAGCGCGAGATAACCATGTCATATTGATTTGATTTTTGGAGTGGATACTTTTACAAAGCAAGCATTCCCGTTTGAATCACGTTTGAAATTTCCAATAGATATTTTCACTGCGTATACACCTGTAAAATGTTTCTGTTTTAAATTCTTAAAAATTATGTCTTTAACGACTGGTCATAGTTAGCGATGCATAGTTGTACATAAAGGACCGGCCACAAAGCGTGCCTTCGCGAGAGACGACGAAAATAATAAGTTGACGTACATAGTTGGAAGTAGAGAGAGAAAGAGCGAGAGAGAGAGAGAGAGAAGAGGAGGTAGACAGGGTTGAACGAAGAGGGAAAATGGACGTCGATGCGGTGCACGAGTGCAACGGCCTTAAACGCGAGGTCGAAGAATGCCACCGTCAACCACTGCCATCCACTACGACCTCTATATTCTTTTTTTTTTCATCCCCCGAGCACGCAATTGTTATTGTCATAGCTATTATAATTATTAAGCTCATCGTAATATGTCGGGACCAGTCCGCGACCATTAGTTCCGGCGCAGTCGCATGCAAGTCTGTCGTGCGGTGTTAGCCGGCGATAAATAATACCAGTACGTGCAAGGGCGTCGCCAGTATCAATTCATGATTCCGCGTAAAGATACCTTTATCGGCACGCAGATCTTATAGATTCCTATATGAAAGGACGATCTTGTAAAACTTATTTCTGCTTACGTAATTAACCCATTGCGTGCAATGCCTCCGAATTGGCGTCATAAAAAGCCTCTATATTGATCTAAATTTCCTTCTAGAATGAAAGTATTGCACGATATCGATTTAGAATATAAATGTAATAGATGTTTCTTGGAGATGCATAAAAATTATGTTCTACCACTGAAAAAAAATTCTGGTTAAAAACGGACGAATCAGAAAATCTTGTAAGATTAATTAAATATTCTGGTTATTATAATAGGAATTCTGGTTATCATAAGTTATAAAGTATTGAGTGTTCTATTATAATAATCAGATAATTTGATCAATTCTACAAGACTTTTTTTTTGACGTTTTTAATCAGAATTTTTTTTCAGTAACGCTACTAGTCAATTTACGGATAAGAGAATTTAAAAATTATATGAATGCATAAAAATGCAATATTAATTTGTCCAATGAGTTATCGTACTATATTAGGTAGACTGTTAAAAGGACGTGCGAATTCTAAAGCTACAATCACAGAGCCCCAATGCGCGACACCACCGTCGCAAGTCCAAACTGCATGCGCCATGCAATAACTGCGATGAGTGTGGGCGATTATCTTTCGGATGTGGAAACGATACTTACGGCAATTGTGTTCATCGGATCCATCGTAGCAGTCTTGCACGCCATCGCAGTATTTATTACTGTCGATACACTGCCCGTTTCTGCATATGAACTCGTTCGAAGAGCAAGCTGCACACAGAAAGAAATCATCGATTACTACATATTCTATGAAAGCTGTTATTACTGTCTTTTCAATTTAATCTACGTTTCAGACATTAATCTATAAAAATATTAACACATAAGAATAAGTGAATATGACAAGATGTAACTAAATATTAAAATATAGCGCACTGAAAAAAAATTCTGGTTAAAAACGGACGAATCCGAAAAATCTTGTAGGATTGATCAAATATTCTGGTTATTATAATAGGAATTCAACTATTATAAGTTATAAAGTATTGAGTTCTATTATAATAACCAGAATATTTGATCAATCCTACAAAATTTTTCTGATTCGTATGTTTTTAGCCAGAATTTGTTGGACTATACTCTACTATATTAAATAATGTAATAAAGAATGGAGAATGATATTTGTAACTTGATCTCAAATTCAGGCTTATGTTCCAATAACTATTTGATCCATCTCAGTTCTCAAATGCTAGATTAATTTTTTTCTAGAACAAGAAGATGTTATCTTGTTCATTTTGTAGTCTCAGGTTGATATTGCATATAAGCGAGTTACGTTAGCGAAGAGTCGTAAAAAGAGACTCTTGAGCGATCGTGAGATTCGCCGGATGGATGCTGCCTTACCTGACAACACACGAATAAACCAATAATGGGGGAGTCGGTTGTTTAATATAAATTCTGAGAAGATCGTACGTAGCGGCGGATAAGATTTCAAAGGTGGAACAGTGGCCGTAAGAGGTGAGGGTAGAGTTGTAAGATAAGAGGTTGTAGGTCGGATAACGCTTTACTGCACAGACGTTGCAGTTCTCGTTTTTCTCCTTAGCGTACGCCGTCGTTTTTAATATCGAGAATCATGCGAGTTTTATGATTTTTATAAAATTGCGAGGGAAAAACAATTAACAAATTCAATCTCTGATTGACCAAACGATTCATCCAGCAAAATGGAAAAGTTAGACGCAGCAACAGATCAGAAAACATTTATTTATGAAAATAATTATTTTCTTATGAAATGAAACTCATAAAAAGTGAGATATCTTACAAAAAGAATGGTTTTTAATTACGATGAGGATAAGAATTATGATTTAATTACTCGATATTGGTAAGACTTTTACACAAATTACTTCAATCCTGGATACTATTTGATTTAAATGGGTGTCATTTTCATTATTGAATTCCATGCACTTGGAACACATATGTTCGTTCTCCATGCACTTAGCGTACTACTCTTCTCATATCGCACAAAGCCAATTGTTAATTGTCTTCAAACGATATAGCCAGACCGCAAACAGCGCGAATGCAATTTTTTCGTTACTCGCTCGTTCGAGGTTCAATACTCGAGCCCTCCCCACTCGGGTTTCGAAATCAGGAGCGCGCAATCGTTCGCCGGATATCCTATTTCAAATAAACATTCGCCCGCTCACAAGTTTGACTCCGATTTCATAGGCCGGACGCGTGCTCGTCCGCTTCCACTTACTGATCATACGGTCGACATGACCGAGTCGCGCTGCTAGTGCTCGAGTCGCGAAACGGCATCTCGTTTTCACATTTATCCCATCAATTCGAAAAGTGACATGATGAGTGCCGAACCGATGAGTAAAGAGCAGAAAAAAGAAACTCGATGTTGGATCCCGATTAATAAAATTGAAGTGATGTTATCGATGCTTCGTCAAGCTAAATAAAATGCAATTTTGCCTGACAAGAGGAAAATTGTTATTATGTACAAAATAAAAATAAACCGTATACATATATAATTTAATAAATTCAATTCTCGACTATTGAGCTACTGTATGAAAATAAAAATAAAATATATACATATATATGTATCAATTGGTTTATGCTGTGTTTTTCTAAAATTTGCAGCAAACATTTATGTTTTTATTAAACTGAAAGTTTACAATAAGCTTTTGCATATGCGCGCGGAAATAATATATATAAACGCGCATTGCGATCCAAAAATCGGAGTAACTTGGAATGGGTGTATTAAGAAGCATCCACGTAATTGCTTGATTTGGAGAGCTCACTTGAGCTGCATAAGTAATTAAATCGATGCGCGAAAAGAGGAGCTCTAAGAGCTCTCGGAAAGTGCAGTCTTTGAAAATCATCGCGGAGGGGGAAAAAAAAGGGGCAAATCGCGCGAAAGCATGCCATTTTGTCTCAAGTGTCTCGGCGACGAGGCCACAATATTGCATTTGCCGCTCGAATTGCGCGGCTCTCGATGGAAGAAGGCAGCGGCAGATGGGGAGGGCGGCGCGACGGCGGGTTGCGCCCGGGGTTGATCACGTTGTGTAACAACGTGGATGGGTATGCTTTGACACAGGAAACTGTCATTCGATGGCAGTACTCAACACTGAATCGCGATAACGCAACGGCGCGATGCAGGCGCGACAGGAATGCCCCTTAAAGCGCTCTCTACCCCGGGCGCATTACGCGTCCCAGGGCGGGCTGCGTCATCGTGCAGGTATCTCACGTTACTCAGGTGGCCACCGAGTAGCGGAGTCTGCTACGTTGAAATTCGCACCGCGAGCGGAGCGTGACTGCGCGCAATGCAAATCAAACCGCTCAGGCTTGTTCATTAAACAGACCAGTGCGCCTCTCTGTCTCTCCTCCATTCGGCAGATAGACAAAGCGTAAGTCAATAGGATCCCAAACTTGAGGGTCGAGTACTCCGCTTCACGATCCGCTTGACTTGTATTAAGAGATTTTTCGTACCGACGTTTTCCACTTGACTCGCCCGCGAAGGTCTTAGCATTCCAAAAAAATCACATTTGATTGTAAATGTGAATTTTATAATTCCGTAAGATGTTAATTAATCGAGTAAGATTAATTCGTGATTTATATAAAACATATATTTCCTAAAAAGAAACAGTGGTATTTAAAAAGTCCCAAATTTTTAATAAAAATTATATCTTTTGCACATACAATGTGCTTCTTTTAAAACTCTACTTTTAGTTTCATTATTATTTAACACTTGTGACTCCGTTTTCTCTCATATAAATATCTTGGATCTGATAATTTTATGATTCTTATAATATATTATAGTTGCTATTATTTGAAAAATATTCTTTATAAATAATCTATACAACATATTATTTAAAGAGAAATCAATGATACGTTATTTCAATAATCGTATTTTTATTTGTATAGTCTTGAATTTTGTCTTGCGAGACAAAATTATGACTTTCGACTCAGGCGCACAATACTCTGATATCAAATATGCACCGTCAAATGAAAATAGCGACTACACAGTGACGGGAAATCTATAGATCAATTGCTCGTGGTACCGAAAATAAAATCGCGTCTGTTTGAATACTTAATGGTCGCGACATCAGAGCTATTGATGATGTTGCGCAATATATGAGCAGAGCAATGTCAGAAATGTCGCGTGTCCTATAGGTATACACATATGTATATCTGATAAATTGTAAAATGATCGGGATCGAGAAAAGCATTATTATTCCAGGCGTGTATCGCTTTTACTCGAGTAATCTTTAAACATTTATTATATTTATTATATTGTTAAGCTCGAATTGCAAAAAAATTAATATAATATATTTTACTGATGATACATAAATATAAAGTTACAATCTTTTTCGATATAATCCGAATAAATTGAGATTGTAACTAATACAGTTCTATAAAATGTATTCACCGATAAATTCGTATTTTTGATATCAATATGAGAGAAACAAATAACATCTCGTTTTAATAACACCATAAAGTAACATAATACATATACCAAAGAGTAACGCAACGTTTGGCGCATTAATTTACATTCTGCTATTTCAAAGAGCACGCCCGCAATCTTGTCAGCTCGCCGCTTTCCGCGAGCATTCCGCTCCGTTAAAAGCTGCACGAGCTGTTGCACGCGATACTAATGTCGTCGTTACGATACGTCTAAAAACTGGATGGTCGTGACAAAAAGAAAAGGAAACGGTTCGCGGTGCGCCCTATGCCGCAGGTCCCGACGAAGAAGCAGAGCCTGACAGGCAAAGTACACGAGCCAAGTTCCCGCTGCCTCGTGAATTTAAGGAGGGTAAAGCAATTAAGTCGATAGAACGCTCGCCACATTTGCGAGATTGCCGGATTACGCGACGTTCCGTGCATGAGAAGGAATATGTCCTGTCTTTCAACAAAGGCATTCGCGAATTAACCGCCGGAAGTAATAAACGAACAGACATCAAGGCAATACACCTTTTCTTATAACTCATTTTTGTTAAACAATTATTAATGTTAATTAAAAGGGGAACAATTGTTTTATCCGCATCTAATAAATTTACCTTATTGTAATTCAATTAAGTGTCGAATTACATATACATGTATATGTATATAAAAGAGTATTTTAGTACAGAGAGTCTGTCGATATTCATCAGCTAACCGAACACTCGTGCCTTTCCAGAAAGCAGTACAGTATATCGTTCCAAAGGAGCCCGCTGGACGCTTTTCGTATTCTCATAACAACTTCAAGGAGCGCACTTTGAAATAGAAGAACGTCAGCGCTTGCGACCTCGCTGCAGTCGAGGGGCACTCTAGCCATAAATTACACGAATAACTTCCCCGCACGTCTTAGCTGCCGCACGAGGTCTTTGTGGAAGGTCCTTGCGCGCGATTCCGCGCACAGTGCGCCTTTTGCGCGCGTTAATCAGAAATAAACCGCGGAAAGGAAAGTAGTTAGCGAGCACGGCGGCCCAAAGATCGGCACTGAGAAACGCGATGCAGCAGAGAAGCTTACAATTAACGGGAATTATTTTTGAGATTTTCAATTACGTAACACAAAGATATTATGCAAAATGCGAATAGATGGAAAAGAGATTCGCTTTATATCCTTTCATTTGAAATGTACCTGTAGATACAGAGAATTCAGGACAATAAAAAAGTACATGCATATGTACTTTGTTATTTTTATTCAAAAAAGATACCCTCAATTATATCTAATGTCAATATAATATATCAAAGTATTCCAGACATAGATTTGTAATTAAATCACAGACGGGAAAGTTAAAATAAAAAAGTGGAAACAATATAAGCGTATTTCTCGTATATCGACGTTCATCTATATCTCATTATCGCGTCGGTGAATGTTCTCCACAATTGCCCCGGAAAATTAACTACAATAGCACTCTTAAATCTAATTATCGAATAATAGGATTTACACACGGCCATTGTCGCTCTATTTCTATGCGAGACGCTTAATTTATTAATTGATTCGCGCAGACTCGCACCAAAAAAAAAAATTGGAATGCTATTTTTTTCCCTTCGATCGATTGTCCAATTTTCGACGAGGAATAAAAAGATCGAGAGGCGTAGCGCACTTGGAGTGCACCACGATGGCCGCAACTTCCGAACTTTTCCCGTTCTAAGCGCGTTAAGATTAAGAACTATAAAAGAATCAGCCCATAAAAATGTATATTGTAAACATGGGTCCTTGGGACGGCACCGTTAACTCAAGGGTGGCGGCGCGGCTGCCTCTCTCGCGCCGTGAAAAAGCCGCGCAAACTTTCCCATTTGCCTATTTTACATACAAGATGTTCTCCTACTTAATATTTCACTCTCGCGAATTATCATCTTATTCTGGCGCGGATGTTGCGGAAAAATTTATTTCTGAATAATTTCACCGGGATGTGGTTCGCATTAATTAGTTATCAAGATGAATTTATTCCGTATATGCTTTAGCACATATGTAAGAATCTGTCAACTCGTTGACAAGCAGTCGAAGAAATATAGGAAAATCGTCGAAAAAGCATAAAAATTTATTCTTGAAGAATTCCACCGGAATAGTTTGCACGCATTACTTATTAAAGGAGAGGTGAATATACTCTACATATACTTTAGCACGAGTATAAGAATCTGTTAGAGCGTTGACAAACAGTGAAGAAATGTAGGAAAACCGACAAGAATTTCATTTAGGTCTATTATTATAGGAATGACGCGCGCGTCAGAAAATTTGTATTTAAAAAATTAAAATAGCGTCACAGATATCTCGAATAGTGCCCTTTTCAAAGATTCTTCTGGACGCATAGAAATTCTGTGTCACATCGCTGCTGTGACTTATCCCAAGCTAAATGTCTTATGCCGCTTCTCGGCGATGCAAATTGCATCGGGACATTTAACCGATCGTAAAGGAGGATTTGCCGGCGGCGGCGTTGCGTATCGCCGCGGCAGCAGTCATTAATCGCTCCGCGCGCGATATCGACCGCGATAGAGTAATGAATCCGGAAAATCATATATACCCCCGGGAATTATACGAGTCGTAAGGCTGTGCGATTATCGCGTGGGGCACGTGTAAAATTTTTTTTTACGGCTTATAAAGCACAATTAAAAAGCCGGCGGCGACCGCGCTTTCATTAAATTAGCGCTGCGCAACTCCGCAGATTGTTCCGAGATGCCATGAACTCGTGGTATTAAAGCTGTTATTATTATGTGTCATTATTATATTACCATTCGCCTATTACCTCTGACGCGTTTGTTAATGGAATTCTAATTAGGCGGTGTAGAAGCTCGGCTACGTTTAAAAATAGGATATGATCAGAAAGCGTCATTTATATTGATCTACACCGGCGGTATATCGCTTAGCCATCGCCTTGTATGTATATTACCGCACCCCCTGCGTGGTGCTTATATAATATCATTCATCTCGAATAGTCATTAGGTTTAAACATAATATGCAACTACGCCGGTTATTTTACGCAAATGTCATGTAAATTACGTTTTCGAATTGCCGAGTAATTCGCAGCGGAAGATGGAATGTATAAAATCGCGCACGATATATCGACGTACCTGCGATAGGAAAAATCTAGAAAAATAAGAAATCATCGTCATATTAATTAAACTGAGTGTCGTGCTACGATAACTAAGATTTCCGCAAGAGAATCACAGCGTCGCATCGTGCATAGCGAATAAAAAGGAAATAAGGGAGGTCACGGTTCTCCCCGTGCGTCCCGTCGCTTAAAATCTACTCCTAAGCCATTCGTCTCGACGAAGCGACATAATTTCAGCGGTGACAGCGCAGCGGTATTCTCGACGGTGCTCAACGACGCGTACGACCGCGAGGACGACCGCTGTTAGGAAAACGTGTATCAGCGCGGCGGCGGGGAAAAACTCGCGGCGGCGATATAAAGCTGAAGATATTAGCATGACAAGCAGCGAGCATCAGATTGCCGGACCTAAAAGCCGACCCCAGAAAAGCGAGCGCAACCGCCACCCCCCCGCCGTCCTACCCTTGCTAAATCGTCCGTGCGCTTCTAATGGACTGCCGGCGGCGAAAGTTTCGTCTTCCCCCCCTGATACCGCCGGTGGGATCCGCGCGTCTCTCTCGCGCATTTATCTGACCACCCGGACGCGCGTGCTTCTCTCAAGTTCCCGGATGTACAGGACACGCGCGCGTGCGATCGGAGGAGAGGAGGAGGAGGAGGAGG
>VBVQ01000811.1:0-46958 GCA_011636635.1 Tetramorium simillimum | reverse complement strand
GAGAATAGAGAGAGAAATAAACAAGGAAGGAAAGGGAGAGAGAGAGAGAGCGCTTTCCGACGCATTCTTTCGTCGCGACGGCTTTATAATATTTGTATGCTTTACGTCGTATTTATGTTGCGGACTTTCTCTCCCTCATGGAGAAAAGTCCATTTTCCACCGCTGCGACACGATCGTCCATAGTAGACGTGCTGGCGAGATGTGAATTTTTAAATTCTAATCGCGAAGCGGCGCGAAACCGCGAGTTCAAATCCCGAATTAACGCGGTCTCGTCACGACATCGCTGTACCCGGTTGATGGGACAAGTGATTGTCGATTTGCATGATTATCTCATGTATGAACAATTCGATTTAACCGCGGCGCGGCGGAGAAGAGCTAAAATAAATCGGCAAAAACATTTAATGGAAGGTGGTGTGACTGTGATATGTTGCATGCGAAAAAAATTAATTTTTATCCCAAACTGATTAAATTAAATTGCTACTAAACGGCGATTGAATAGTAATTGATAATTGCGCGAACAGCGAATCAATATTTTAAATACATATATTTCCTTCGCCATTTAAAGATCTGTGAACGTGGAACCCCAAAATACGAATTTTTGCAAAGTGCCACTTTCACAGACCTACAATTTGAAGATTAACTCCAAAATTAATGTAACTAATATTAATAAGCGTAATGATACAGCTTCCTATATTAATTACTCCGCGTGGTCATGTATTGCGTGGTAATGTACGATAGCAATAATATTAATGCTGACAATTTGCAAAAAGCTAACAGTGATCCGATCCTGTTTGAGAGATACCATCGAGCTAACTAAAAAAAAAAAAAAAAAACTATTTCTAAATAAACCAAAGAATCGGATGAAAGAGATACGTTTGCGTTTCCGAGACACCGAATAAATAACACCGTCTTCGGAAAACAATAACGTTATTTACGCCTCTGAAAGATAGGCGGACGTCACCTGCGATAGCGCGGCTTTCAGATACAGAAATAGGAATACATATGTTTGCGGGTCGCGCGGTGAAATATGCTCGGGAGCGTGCGCCGAGTAGAAACGGCCGGCGCTGGTCAGACGCGGGACGGGAAATACCGCGGACGTGAGGACATCGCGCGCTCTCCTCTTAATGTACGAGCACGTACCTACCTACTATCTACTAAGGGAAGGAAGGTGTGTGTGTGTCGTTCTTTCGCCTCTCCACCGTCCTTTCTCGAGGACGCGATCCTTAAACGGGCGCAGCGACAAGTACCGAGTCGTGAGCCGGTGTCTCCAGCAATGAACGAGCGGCGTGCTCCGCCGAGACGATTCGCGGCCGCGTACAACGGCGAGATTTCAGAGACACGGCACGGAGAAAGTGCGGCTGTTATCATTCCCGAGACGTGGAGTACGCACTTTCCTCGTAATCGCCCGAATGACGTCGTTTCCCTCGCGCGAGTTGGAAGCATCGCGACACGTTTTACGACACTCTCGCCGAGCGCTCTCCTATAAACGTTTGTCGCGTTTGTCGCGTTTGTCGCGTTTGTCGCCTGCGACGTATTCAATCAACTATCGATTTCTAGGACTGTAGGAGTATCCTAAACCGATTTTCGTATCTTGCCCCAGCAATCACCAACTAACAGTAACATTGTATCGATATTATAATTTCCTACTCGGCAATATATAACTGTATTGTGTATTATATTACATTTATATTATATTATTGAGTAGGAAATGAGAATTGTATAATATTGATACAATATTATATTGTTAATTGGTGTTTACTGGGCTGTTATAGAGGAAAAACCGTGCTAAAAATTCTCCGATGCTAAAAATAATTTCTTTCTCTTTTCGCCCACGTTGTGTGTTTTCTATATTTAAACATACATTTAACAATTATATGGGGAAATCAAATCTATATTTTTAAGAATTTGCAATCTCCAGAAAATCAAAAGCCGAAATCCACGAAAGCTTCGAAAGCTCGATAAATTCAGTGACGGAAATCATGAAATAGAATAGATGGACATAACAAGCTCGAGAGCGCGGCCAAGTGGATTAACGTCGCACGAAATTTTGATGAAAAATGAATATAATTCGTTTTACGCGTATTCCTCGCATTCCTCGACGATGGAGGCGAATTCTTCGTCAGGTTCATGTCGATGATACGAGCGAATCGCGGCGAATCACGAACCTGCAGCGTGCCCGAATTTGATCGGAGCGGCAAAAGCTCATCAGCCGTTTTGCTTTGTGACGCGCGAGGAAAGGGTCCTTTCTTCCCAACCATCAAGGATATTTCAATCTTCGCTTCTTCCTGCCCCGTAAATTCGCCGCCATAAATTTCGATCGTCAAATTCGCGAGCGAAAGGCAAAACATCGATAATAAATCGATTTATTATTATGTGTAGATAATTAATATGGAAATAAATATAATATACCTAAATTATAAGAAGATAATTTGTATAAACGTTTCTCTCTTTACAAGAGAGTTAGAAAATATTTGACTCGATGTTCTCAACTCAACGATTATCAACAAACAGGGGAAGGTACATATCCACCAAAGGGGTGGTTATGCGCCCTTTGAAAATGGCACATTAAAGGTACACAAAGTATTTCTTAGAAATGAACAATGCCGTATCAGACGCAGTATTGAACATTTTATATCCAATCCACACCAACTACCCGACGTGTGTGATAATTTCCAATATCGGACGCGAGTGGTCCATAAAACGAAAACCTTCTCGCGCAATGTCGCGATTGTTTTCTCCAATTCCGCGGAATAGTAGTAGTCGAAAAACAATGCACTTATTTTAGAGTCGTTTTAAGTTGGCGTAATTTTATTGAATCGTGTAATATCGTCGCGGTGTAACTTGGCTGAGAGCAATTAAATGCAATTAAATGCAAACAGATTAAAGAATTTCTCAAACGAAAGGAAAATAGGGGTAAATATTCTACGTGTTCATTTACGATTGCTAAACTTTCAGCCGTTGGAAGTAATGATGTAATTCAAAAATTAAAACCATTCTTCAAGTGGCTGTTTGCCAATTATTAATTTACAACCAAATGGACCTATCGATTTTTTAAAATGTCGGAAAAAAACGCGCTGATTTCACCGACCATCAGCGACGTATCGTGGCGCGTAATGCTCGCGAACAAACCCGAGGCAATTAATTAATCAGGCAATTTAAATGCGCGTACTTTACCGTGACGCAGCCTCGACGCATACTTGTTGCGTTCCTCATTGTATGTCGACGGCATTGTATCGTCGACTGGAAAATATTGATTTAATGCAGCTTCTGCGTGGCCGAGCCGATGGACGTCATTAGCTGCTGCCTTCACGCGACGAAAATCGCCGCGATTCACAATCGCAAGATATTAATTTTTAAGTCATTATACATATACGCTTGTCAAATAGAATAAACAAAGACAAAAATACCTATATAGAGATATAAAGCTATATCTGAGCCGTAACCATCAGATCGTAACCAGTAAGACATGAAAATTATTTGCTATTAACATTAATAATCTAACATTAATATTAAGCTATCGAACGAGAATTGTAATAATTTCTTTTCGGTAAATAAATTTTGTAACTTGCCGACATTTCTAAATAAAACAATTACTTTTTAAATTCGATCATGATCACCCATTATGATAATAAAAGTCTGTTACGATTAACCTATCGTTTGTGAGCTTTGTGTGAGCGAGAATAATATCTCGCAGTGCGAAATGAGGCAAGCATAAGAACCAATTAGTATTGCGGAAAAGCGGCAACAAGAAACCTCAACACGCTCCAGACGTTTCATGACTTTTTCTTATTACGGAGGATTTTTGCGTTGTTTTCATCAGTTTAAATATACCTACATATATAGCAAAAAGCTCCTCCCAACATCATTTTAAATACCGTGAGATAATTTCAATATCATGATTAGATATTTAATTGTACATTAGTGTCGGTAATGACCGCATATAGAGAGTAAATGAGAACTTATTATTGCATTACTAACATGAATATTATAAGAGTATAATTCTAGTATTGCGCGCGATTATCACATATAATCGTGAATAAATCATAAAGGATCGAATAATTAAATTAAATTAAAAATATCTCTTTCTTTTCCTTCGTTATACATAATAATAATTTGCATCTAAGACAATGCTTCGCGCGCGCCAAATTTTTATAGTTATCTCTTTCTATTTTCTATTTTCTATTTTCTATTTTCTAAATTGGAACGATCGTTATTTACGAATCGCAATTTATTACTGTCTCTTTAATTCATAATTCAATTTCCACGAATGCATTACAATTAAAGCTCACAGATTGTTATTGATCATTCATTCTCCGCACAACCAGTGGATTTGCATAACGGATTTATAGAGAAATAATATACGCGACGGAATTGGCGCATATCATCTGGAAGCGTATAGACTGTCCTGGATCTGATCCTGCGTGCAGTATCGCGACGCCAATTAATTAAAATTAAAATTTCACGTGTGTCGCGGCTGAGTTTTTGGCGGGTCATCCGGATGAAATTGCGGTATGAAATTCTAATTTCAATTATTCAGAATTGTCTGTCACCCACTGCCAGTTTCGTTGAAAGACGCCATTGCGTCCCCTTTTGAATGTGTGTAATTTGAATCTGTAGATCCTTAACATTTATTTATATTTAATATTTTATTAAATACTTATTCGACCCAGGTAAAAAGTATGTTTTCTTGAAACGCAGAAAACAAAAAGAAATTAATGAAAAAACGGAAGAAATTATAATATTAAAATGTAATGACTATTTCAGTATTATTATTGTATAAAATTATACATAAAAAAAAGTACACTTATTATCTAATTTTAATTAGTACTTAAGAGCTTTATTGTTAATTAAAAAATAAATTCCTGCGAGTGAGGAGAAATTAAATATAAATTTAAGTAATTAATATTTAATATTCTTTTTAACTTAATCATAGAGAAAGATACTTGTCCAAGTATTACGAACAAAATTTATTTCAACTTTACGGCGATTAAGACGATAATCCTGCTTTATCCTTCTATTTCGACAATACGACATATATTTTCCTTCAACTAACGATCAGGTCGACGTGCCAGACGAAGCTTCATTATTCATCCTTAAGTTGCGACTAATCTTAGTCGATTCATTTCCCATCCGCGCGACATGACGGAAAAGAGAGTGTTTTCGCGCGCGGGCCATGCGCGAATATAACCCGATGTAATTTTTACCCTGGCCTCGATTTCAATTCGTCCGCCGCGCCGCGCCGCGCCGCGCCGCGCCGCGCCGCGCCGCGCCGCGCGCGAATTTGGTCTGCGACGAACGTCACCGCGACGTACGTCGTCGAAGCGACGCGACGGATCATCGAGCGGGCAGGTAGGTAAATTATTTCAAGACGAGCTCAATGTGAGATTAGCTGCGATGCAATATTGAAGTGCGTCTACGAAAGTTTCTGTAAAAGATTTCACGCAACAGCGGAATAATTTACTATCACTCTGTGATTATCACTATCATTGTATATTTTCCTTATTTCGAAAAATTGTCGGAAAATTACGGAAATGCTTGATGTAAAATATTAGTTATCCTGATATATCGGCACCTTTCTTACGATTATGCAAAACAATTTTACCTTTAGTGTCAAAAAAAGTTGTATCAAAATGCAACAACAAATCTACGTCAATTTAAAAACTTAATTTTTTTTAGAGATATACGTGTGATGATGTAATTTATTTACGTTACAAAGAAATCAAAGTAGAAATCAAATCAATCGCAAAAAGGGGACGAATAAAATTTAACAACTTTGATCTACGATCAAATCTGCATATATCACCCTTATCGATCATTAAACACAATCCACATCTTGAAGTTGTTTATCATTTACTTGGATCCCGCTTGAATAACGAGCGATCAGAATTCTATTCACGTAAAGTTGGTGAAATTCGTTTATCGCGAAGGAACATCGTAGACAGATCCCGTTGAAACCGCTTAAAAGCGCATGGGGAATATGAATAGTTTTTAAAGGAATAACCCGATACGCGCGTCTGTCTCTCATCGCTGTCAGACGCACGTTCGAAGTCGAAGGAAGGATCACGCGCGTATGGCGTGACGGCCTTTGAAGTGGAGAACGGGATGGAGGGAGGGAGGGAGGGAGGGAGGAGGCGAAAGGACGCAAGCGGCGAGGGATGCCCGACGTCTGCATCTCAATGGCACGTCTCCTCTTATGTTAGACGGGACTCTGAGCGATCCACATGGAAAACCGCCGCGCGCGAGCGCGCGCGCGCGCACGCAGCACCGTCCGCTCTCCTCCGCTGTATGTACGTAACGTAATATGTATGTATGTACGTGTGCGCGTCGAGGATGCATCTGTACGCGGCGCGTAAATACGGCGTCGCGCGCTTGTAAACAGCATATTTTCTGACTCACTAGCGCAGACGTAACGCGATGCGCATACTTAGAATTCAGTATAACACGCGCACCCCTCTCTCGCACCCCTGTCTCTCCCGCTCGTCTCGTTCCCGTTCCCGTTCCCGGGCTTCGTACCGGCCGCTCGCTCTTTCGATCTCCGATCGACTCTCGTGCATCCGTATGACGCATCGAGTTACAATGCGCTCGAGTATTTGGACGTTACTTTCGCGAGGGTATATCACGTTCCCGGAATGGCAAGAACATAACTCGAAATGGATGTTTGCTCGTCCCCCGAGAATCAAATTTAACCATGCAATTGTTCTGATGATAAGGAAGATAAGACGAAGCGCGATTTGGAAAAACCTATGAATTGAAGAGGCGAACAACGGTTAGAAAAGAAATGGAATTTTCATAGCCGATGGCAATCATTAACAAGATCCTTGTAAGAATTTACTGTCGTTATTAAATTTCAGAGTTGTGTGTTTGAAAAAGGGAATTTAATGTGTGCTCTGCGGACGATCAGAGTACCGCGTCGTACCAGCGAAAAAATTGTTATAGCAGCAATGTGTCGCAACTGTTATTCCGGCAATGTATATTAGACGTAACAAAAAACGACTTTTGCAATATTGTAGAATTCGGAACTGTGACAAAATGATATTTATGTTTTTTCCCTTTAGAATTTTTTGATTTAAATATTTTGATAATCTTGCAGCAACACTTGATAAATTAAGATACTGCTATAAAATAAACTTTTTATTTAATATTAAATAAAGAATGCATATTAGATATTGCGAATTTGTATAGAAACGAAAATAAAACTGAATATAAGAGAAAATTCAATTTCTTTCATTTCACAAACTATTATTGACGTGGAAATAAATGGATGATCTTCAAACGTCAAGCACAAAAAGGAGTGCAATTTTAAATTGTAGATTTATATCTTGTACACGAAAAAGAATCGCGAATACGAAAGCACTTGTATTCGGAGACGTATCTTGGTATTTTTGGTTGCTGCAAGATTAATCACACTTGAGAGTCCAACGCCTAATAAAAAATTACAAGTGCATCATATCACGCGTCATAAATTACGAATACCAAACACGCTGCAGCAATAAGAGTAACTCGCAAATATGTTGTGGCAAATAGCGTAGCAGAGCTTGGCCCGCTGAGGATTGCTGACGTTTAAATATATTATTTGACGCGTGACGTAGAACGCGCGTACTCTCTATGCGTCTTCCTTGGTGTATCCGGCAGAATAGAATTTTATATGGCGAGGAAAGGAGGCGAGGACGAGGACGACTGCGAGAGAGAGAGAGAGAGAGTGCGATCGCGTGCCTCTGCAGATGAAAATAGCACGGCAACGGTATATTGCGTACTTGAAGAAAACGTCTTGCTCGTAGAGTGGCCGAAAATGCCGCTCGTCTTGCGCACGTACTCTCGGAAAAATGCCGTACGCGTTATTAACTTGCTCTGATTGCGCGTTGAAAGCGCATTATTTCCCGATCTCGTCGAATCATCGTGCATGCTTCTATTTGCCGCGCACACAGTATACGGAAAACAATTTTACCAACACGACAGCTGGAAAATTGGTACTTGTTTGAGAAAAAAAAAAAAGGAAATTAAATTTCAAGAATAAAGTTCTTCATATCTGTGTCTATTGAGATCCAGGCCAGACAAGTGGGCATCAACAGCATCAACAAACGCGAATGAACAACATTCTTTATAACAAGTACTTACTCGCAACGTTCGTCCCTATACTCTCTCGGTCTGCTTTCGGCACGCGATCGGCATTTCATATGTTTGGCACCATTTTATTCAGAGTATTTTAATTAATAAAGCTATAAACGGGATATCGATTATTTCGAAGAACATCAGAACAGAATTTTGTTAAATTTCCAATAATCGTATCGTCGTTTACGTGCATGATTACGTCGATGATTTACCCGAAAATATCATTGCGAACCGCATTCTGGGACAAGAATGTCGAAAACTTGAAGAAAAGTCTTAATTTATTTGCAGAAGTAGCGCGCGAGGATGAGACGACATGCAAGGAATTTCGAATGGAGAATGACCGTAAGCCCGCATCCGGGCCAAACTTTGATCCGCACGCAGGCACGTAGAGACGTATGTACACGTATGCTAGTCTTCCAAGTAAAACTTGAGTGAAGTTTAACACATTTACAATTGTGATTTTAATCCGGGATTTTGTTCCGGAATTTCGACAGCATATAGGCAATAAGACAGCATGTTGCATGTTGCAGCTTCAAGAAAGATAGATTTGTGCAGGACGGATACGTGCATTAGGACACACAATAGATAGATTTTTTCAATCTTACCAATTTACCATTTTTCGAATTTATATGCTTCTGACGTGTTATCAATTTGAGTACGTTCTATTTTTGCGTAAGTGAAATAATAACTGTGTTTAATTTCGTAACCTGCGCCATCCATTTCAGTATTTTACGCGTTCTCAGTATTCATAAAAAGGGAACTGTATTCGTATCTAGCATGAAACGATCGTACGGCACTGCGCGTACGGTAGCATGCGCTCGCAAACGGGTTTCGAGCGTATGTATGCACGACTGCCTTTGTGTTAGCGAGATGCGAGGCGTATACGCCGGATCAAAGGGAGTTTCTCCCGCGACTTTGCAATTCGTACCTTGTTCGTACTTTACTGCCGCGACCGAAGATCCTCTCAAAGGAGGCCGCTACTTGAGCCTTCGCCGCGTTCGCAATCTCCCGGCACTCTCTTTTCGGGATAGGCAGAGATAAAGAGAAACGTTTGGAAAATATAGTTTCTCGATATGCATACTCTCTCTCTCTCTCTCTCCTCTTTTCTATGGCCGGACATCTTGACGGCGCAAACAGCAAACTTTCGTCGCTGCAGCTTGTACAGAGCTCTTTTCTCTCTCTCTCTCTCTCTCTCTCTCTCTCTCTCTCTTATATTGTGAATCGATGGCTAACGATTGTAAAATATTTTTCTTGAATGAATTTTTCTTGTCTGAAATTAACGAAATAATCTAGTTGCATTAGTATTTTTAATACTGAATTGTGAATTTTTTTATAAAATAATACAACAAATAAACACAGAGAAATATTATACAATTCTTCCAAAGTATATTATATGTTTTCAGTGATAACAGAATCAAATTATGATTTTGGAAAACATATACAATAATAACAATTTTAATCTGCATATATTTGTCAGTATTATGTATACCTATACAGAATAACAGTGGAAAATGTCATTTGCAAAAATTTACTTTTCCAATTCGAAAAATTGTAAATAACAATTATATTTCTCATACAAGTATGCAAATTTGAATAGATGGCTAAATTTTAACGTTCCACATACATATTTAATTTTCCTATACATAATGTCACGTATAAACTTGTTATTTATCGTTACACGTTTTATATGCTAGTCATGAATAACTTGTACCGCGCGCAGAAATTATTTACACTTTTCTATCCGCAACGTGGATGCGTCATATCTTTCTTCGTTTTATCCGCAATTCCGGTCAATCCTTTTTATTCGTGAGTATTAAATGCGTGCAAAGTTGAACGAATCGAACGAACGCTTCCTTTTATTCCGTGTTAATTGCCGCGTTGATTAGCGCAACCGCGTTGGATTTCTATACGTTCCTTTAAGCAGAACGCGCTATTAGCTCACGACGGTCGTCTGATCATGGCGATAAGTATCTACTGCATCTCTAATGCTTTGAGCTGGCGGGCCGACTAAAGCCGCACGCTTCCACTGCGTGCGTGGAACTAAATCGCTGATAACCAGCTTACAGCCAGGCTGCAGTGCATATTCTAAAGAGAATGTATGATGGCTGAGTGAATATAATCACGTGCACTTACTGTCAATTAGACGTGCATCAGGCGAGTTCGAGGGCCTACGTTTATTTTTCAACAAACGCGAATTTCAAAAATCGCAATGAATCGACAAACAACGACATACAACAGATCGAAAGAGATAGATAAGTGACATTACGATAGCCACACACTTTCGTCTTTAAAGAATTTCTACTTTAATCTTATCTTCTTCAATAAGTCTTCAAATAATACGTTTTTAATGTGTGGTTAAAATTTCAATTTATATTTACGACAATTAATCCGATATTCCTGATCGAAACTCTCGGATGTGCAAGCTGGCATTATCGGAAACAATACCGTGCCAAGAGTGATCAAGCCGCATTATAGAATATGGATAATTAATGACAAAATTAATATTAAATATTGCGTATACATTCGCAGCCATTCATTAAGGTTAAATTCATCCGTATCCGTATTGATATTTCAGTTCTCTTTCAGAAATAAATAATGACAATGTATCACGAACAGAATTAATTATATTTTCGTAATAGAACAGGCGCACGAACAAAAATTACGTCGTATCGTTGGCGAAATACAATTGACATAATTACATATTAAACAAAAAGTAAGGCAAAATTTCGCGTACGCGAAACCCGACAGGTCTAATTAGACGTTCAAAAACCCAAGCCCACGATGCGAAATTCATTTGAAGCATCGCCGAAAAGTACACGCAACTTTAAATCAGAACGTAAATACGATAAATTATTCGGCTAGGATGGTACGAAGAGTGGAAGCAGCGAATGAAGGGCAAACCAATTTGGCGCGCATATCTGCCGTCATATTTTTAGTGACCCATTATGGTGTCACGTACCGATGTTTACTAGGTACATTAATGTCCGTAGAAATTTGCATAAACAAACCTAAGGACAGTGACAAATTTTTTGAAACAATATCTTAAACATTAAACTGGCAGACGAACATGCATCTTTTTAACTAATATGAGTCAACAGAGGAAATTAAACATTATTAATTTTGGGCTAATATAGCATATAATTTTATCTATTTAATTTTTTATTCGATACATTACGATACGATAATTTTAGTAAACTTAGTAAACTTTGACGCATCACAATTAAAATTTTGTTAAAGTCTTCTTTATCCATAAAGTTATCTATAAAAAAAAAGTTATCCATAAAAAGAGACAGTGCCGAAAGATCTTTTCAATTTAAAAAAAGATTTCTCTTTAAATTTGTATAACGTGGAAGGTATTTACCGACGATCGACACACACACAGCCTTAGAGAATGGAGTCTTTATTGAAACGCGCCGTGACAGTTCTGAGAGACTCTTTCTATATGTATTTTGAATAGATATTAAAGTCTAAATTAAGATGTGATACAAAATCGATCTATCTTGTAAGCTCTTATACCTGCATATTTACAAGATCGAAGTGTCCGCGTTCATTTACATGCTCTGCGTGAGCTGATCGAATTTCATGAAAGTTTCAGCACGGGGCAACTCTATACGCGCATAAAGCTAGCTGTCGGATACCTTCTGTTGTAATATGCGCGCTGTAAGGCCTCGATACCCGATATTAAAAGTGCTTCGGCGGACCATCGCACATTTAAAGCAGCGCGATGTCGCGCCAACTTCGATGTAAAGAAGTCCCATAAAGTTCGCGCACCATCACGCGCTTTCACCAACGACCCTTCCCTCTTTTCTTCTTTTTTTCCCCCTCTTTTTTAGTTTATCATTTGCGAACTTTGTTTCTCGTGCTCTTCCTCGTGCTTACGATATTACGCGACGATCGCGAAACTGTGTGTCCGCCGCGTAACGCTACTTTTATGAGCTACAAAAAATATTACGACTTTAAAACGAAACTCGGAAATATATCTCGTATTTTGCGATTGTACCTCTGAAATACACTAATATCAAGATCTGTTACATGCACAGCGAGCAATTGACAATGTAGAATAATTATGTACTGATACGATTAAATCGCCTATATCCTCCATCTAATACAGTATATTAATGACAGCATCAATTACCTTTCTGTAGAACTTGTGATCCTTTCGGCACTCATCGATGCCACATGCAACAATGGAGTACGTGTGACTGCATCAATCTGTAAATTATAAATATAGCACATCCAAATTATAACATCCACAATAATTTTAATATTAAATAAATAATTGTATTTGAATTTCTACTCGGATATTTTATTCATTTATCTTTTAAATATTTTCAGATGATCATTTATTAAATCTAATAAATGACCGCATTATATACACACACACATTATATACCTTAATCGTAAACACCGTGACAACGCTTGAAAGCAGATTCCTGAGATTATTTTGAGATGAAAATCTTCATCAAAACCAAAATGTCGAGACTGCACGAGCTTTTCAGTTATAAGGAAGAAATTGTTAATTTTTCAAATTATTTTCAAAATAATCTCAGGAATCTATCGTTCAAAATGTTGTGACGATTTTAAACCTTGTATAATACTTGTAAAAAAATTTTCTTAAATATAAATTTCTACAACATTTTATAAATAAAAGTTTTTTTCTCTAATTTTTATTTAAATTATCCCACTGAACGGGGATAAACAATTCCGCAAGTAACAGAAAACATGTAAATAATGAATTATTCATTCCGTTGCTTCGCTGTTGCCCGGAACCTTTCAGCCCTTCTTCTCTTTCCTTCCTTCCAGATTCCCTCATTACACTCTCACAATACTCCCTCACTCATTCACTCATTCCAGAAACCGCAGTTAATTACAATCGCGTGTGAATTAATTGTCAGAGTACGACGATTGCGCAACGCTTTGCGGCGCTTCTCTTAAAATTAATTAAGTCCCGATAAACCGCACGCTGTGGTGAAGGACTCAAGAACTGAATCGTACAATAAAGCAGAGAACGATTGTAGGGGCCGTCATATGATTCCCACGTGTGTTCCACAACAAGCGAATAATCCTATATTTCGGGTACCTCGCGGTTACCTTCCTCTTTTGGAAGGTCCTCTGTCCAAGTACTGAGCCCTTCTACCAACATTAAGGTTGTACCCGTGGGAGAACACCATCGTCGGACACAACATTGACAAAAAAGAAAAAAAAAACTAAGTATCACTGAGAATTATACGTCACGTTTGTTACTACCGCGAAATATTATAATGTCAAATAATTAAATGTACGTCGAATATTTTGTTTCTAACATTTAAAATTAATTATAATAAAATTATTGCTTCAACTCGTTAGCTTCTACAATAATTATTATAAATTTGGCTCGATTAAGCGTTTTGGATTTTTAATTAAAATATTTTATTTCTAATTTGATGAAGATATTACAAATTCAGTATGTTATGGTTTTTAATAGAATTTTTTATTTTAATTTAATTTCAGAATATATTATTGTACGGTAGTTGCGGGAGATTCTGGATTTAATCTTTGATTTGCATTATTATAAAGCTTCAACATCACCAACTTTTTTAGTATTTCGCTTGAAATTATAATTTTGAAACACATTTCGTTTAATATTGTTAATTCCGCTGGATAAAGTATTTAGATATAAATTGTAATTTTTCCAAAAACTCTTTAAATACTTATGTAAAAGAATTATTTACTATTACATAGAGAATAGAGAGATATGGATTTTTTTTAATGAAAATGAAAAAAAAAATGATTTCGGCATAGACATATAGGGTTACTTTACTGTATAAACGTGACTTTTGATAATAGATTTATAATCTGCAATAATAGAAAAGATATTAAAAATGAGGCATTTGATCATGTGATATATGACGAATGGAAGTTAGATTTTTTCTTAGATTCCTGAAATATATGACTCAAAGGATGTGTCTTGCGTTGGGAATATAACTACTTCAGCTCCTGTCGGAAGTTTTGTGGAGCGACGTAAACTTGTGGCGTGCGCGAGACAGATGTGAGAGAGCGGCGCGACAGATATCTCCCGAGGACAGCAGATATCAAATGAATACGACGACGATGTGCGGCACGTTGTCGTTGCCATTTCCGAAAGGACATTGGCAAAGGATATTGCGATGCGTTGGAGATGTTTCTAACCGGGCTGCTAGAAACCCCGGCGGAACATTAACGACGCGCGGCCACGATGCACCTTTTGCAGGATAAACATTGCCGGTGGAATTGTCGGGCGCAAACACACGCCTGTATAAACAGAATGAGTATTTCGATCTGCCGCCGTTGCCACGCCTGCGAACGTTAAGCCATTATCAGAACGAGAATGAGACGAGAGAAAGAGCAAAAGTGTTTCAAGAGACTGCGCCGCATTTCTGTAAATATCGTTTCAGTGTAAATTCTCTGAAGCGACGTTTTCTCCAGAGTTTTCGAAGCGGATGGCGCATATCGAAAACTGTAATCTTTTAAACTACAGACGGATGAATATATTTTCACGATTAATTCTTGCATTTTTATTGTCGTAAAAAAAATATTCGTATTTAACTTTCGTATGTAAAAATTGTATTAACGTATTTGTGTGTATTTATTGATTGTGAGATTTCAATTTATCTTATTACTTTTAAATTCATGAATGTCACAAACGTCTCTTCAGTGAAAGAACTTTATAAGAACTCTTTGCAGAAGAGAGCCAGAAGTATAGACTTGATAGCAATTACACTGAAATTCTGAAGACAGAATATTAACTTGACGGAGATACGGTAATCTCGTTGTCACAGAACTTAAGCAAACGGTGCATTATACCGGCATCTAGATTGCTCATCCTGTCTGTGACACGTAATCGCCGGAAGTCACCACTTGGAGATAAGATCTCGTGAGGCTATCCTTGAACACGGTAGCCGCCTAGTCGATCTATCGATTGATATCAAACGACCCATCAAGGGCGACTGCGATGATGACGGTAACGACGCGGCGAACGACGCCGACGAACCAGTCTCGTTTTCTCGATAATGAACCTTTATTTAAGATATCGAGGTCGAGTCACCACTTCAGAGGTGAGTCGACAGGCAGAACAAAGTCGCGGCAAGCCGCTGAAATAGTTGGACCGACCTGAGGGCGGTAATATCGAAAAAAGGATGTCCCCTAATCTCCGATGTTGCTCGTTTTGGAGACGTTAAGAGGATCGACGAAAGTCGATAGCGTGCTCCCGAAACGTCCAACAGCAGCGCGAGCTGGCGAATGCGATCGAACGAGCGGAAGAAATTACATTGGTCGATGAATTGTTTTCAGAAGAAATTAACAAATATTTTTTTATATTAACGACGAAAACTCTAAAGCGAGTAATTCGCGCGAACGAAAAAATTGCGAGATCTGTTTACTCGCGAGAATTTAATTTTATAGTGATTCCAGGCATGAAACATTTCGTGCTGCAACGTTTCACCGACATCATCTAAAATCTACAATAAACCTGGGGCTAATTTGTTTTTAGCCACAGAGCATACAGGGTGTTCAAATGGTTACAGGCTCTGATAGTATTCACCAAAATAATGAAAAAACTTTTAATAAATCTAGATCCAAAAATCTCTACAAATTTACAAAGCCTTGATTGTTATTTCTATTACAAATACTCCACATGGTCAGCCATTTTTGTGCAACCCTTTGATGCAAAGAAACACGCGTTTGAACGTGTCTGTCAGCAGTGAGAATCTAGAAGTTTTCTGTCGAAGGGTTGTGTAGAAATTGTGTATAGGCCACATAAAGTACTTGCAGTACAAATAATAATTAAGGCTTTGTAACTCTGTAAGTAGTATTGATTTTTGGATCTATATTTATTAGAAGTCTTTCAATGTTTTTTGTTGAACGTTACTGTCAAGACATGTAACTTTGTTTTGGATCTGTATATAGCGTGACGTGAGACAGGAAGAGAAAGAGCATTAAGATTGAAAAAAAAAGATTGCAGAACTATTTAATATCCGAGATATTTTTGTTTTTCACGTTTTCCTGCAATCGCCATTCGCACCTGCGAACGCGTCTTTCGGCAAGGTTGAAGGCAATCCTGATTACGGAAACGTCCGCGAGTATACATCTACATCTACATGCTGATTTTCTTCGCCGCGCTCTTCGTACGACCGACATGACGCGGTTCGATTGAAACGGAAGGGGAGGAAAAAGGCAGTGATCGCGTGACAGCGTGGTAGACAAGGATGAAACAAGGCAATCCTCGGGGGTGGGAGGCGGGGAATGTACCAGTGACCCGAATACGTCGCGCTCGAGGGCACAATCTCTGAACATCTTCTCCTGGTAATGCTCTTGGCGCGCGAATTCCCGTACTACGATCAACCCAGTGCCCCTATCTCTCTCTCTCTCTCTCTCTCTCTCTTCTTTCTTTCACACTTCGACCACTCTTTTCTTCGGATCTTTCAGTCTTCGTTCTTCTTGCGGTTCTCATGTGTATTGCGAAAATACGTGTATCGGGAACGTGCATTTCTCTGTCACACTCAGAGATTGGACAATTTTTATACATTATCAATTAAAAAAAAAATAACTTTACCCACCTTAAATAATAAAGTGACTTGTTGAGAAAGTGAGTTATTACACAATAAAATTTTATGGAAAAAAACAGAAATGTTCTTTTCTCTTTCTAATTATCGATTTATGGCAAATTGCTTGCATTGCCAATAATTCATTGTTATTACAATGCTTAGAGCTCGCTCTTTCACTAAATTCGCTGAATTTTAAATACAGGTAATTCGAATCCAAATTTATCTCTTTTATCTTTACGCTTTTTAGTCTTTTTGCGTATGGTTGTATTATCGTTGCAATTTCCATTAGCTTTCTACACGTAATTGCATGTTGCTAACTCATTCTCTACAATTGCATTATTTTCGTTTAGTTTATTTCTGTTAATATGCATGTTCTTATTCTGACTGGGCTCGACCCAGAATATAATAAACCGATTTCAATCTCATTTTCTCTACATGTGTGAAAGCCTTGTCCATTATGTATATATATGTATATACATATATATCTATCTCGCTAATTCACGGTTCGCACAGGCATATACAACAAACGCGTTCGTGAGCACACGAGATCGTATAATGAAGAGGGATGCGAACGACGTCCATGAATTTCCACGGTAATGGAAACATCCCGACTGCGAAAAGAAGAAGAAACGTATTTATACCTCTTTGAGATTTCAAGAGGCCAAAGAAAGCTCAATTAACCTGTTTCATCTACTTTTACGACCGTTTGTGTAGAATTAGAAATCAGCGTCATTTCGCGAAATTTCACTACTGTACGGTAATCCGTAATTTTTCTCTGATTTCTTTAATTTTATGGACACACTCAAAAATAATCTCCCGATATTACAATTGAAGACTTGAAAGGGAGACATGGATAATTCGACAATTTATACATAGCAAATTTATGCTGATAATAAATAATAAATAGTAAAGAAAGAGAGACTTTCAATTTTCGTAAAATCTAAAAGAAAATCTATTCTTGTAGCTTCTTGTGCGAGGAATTCCGCTGGTGTCCACGCGTGGCTACGTCAGAGTAATGTCAACTGAAGCACAAGTCGTATATGTACTCAACGTTCTCCGATTCTACGCACGTGCATGCGCGGGCATAACCGTAAATGTTGGTACCTTGTTGGATGGTAACTCGACGGTGTTCAGTGAAAGCGGCGTTATGCCGCTTATACGCGCGCGCGCGCGCGATAAAGCGCAAACTCGAATGTAATTGTTTATACGGGATGATGTTTATTTGTACGAATTGCTCCGCCGTTCGCCGTTCGCTCTGTCCGCCAGGTAGCCGTGAAACTTAATGCAATAAAGAAGCGGTGCTTTTTACTCCATCTCCAAAGTTACCAGCTGCAGCACGAGTCTGATAACAAATATTTACTAAGTGCCCCAAGCGAAGCTTACAGCCAAGTTCGAAACTGGAAGGCTTGCCATTTAGGATAAAGGAAAGGCGAACTCGCCGTCTCTCTGCCAAAACCATCGGCGAACGCTTAAATGCGCTACGTGCTTTAGCGTTGCACGTGTCTCGAACAATGTGTAACTAGTCGCTCTTACACGGGACACTTTCTAATGGCGTGAAAGAGCTTTGCTCGTATAAGCATATCCCCGGCCGAACCGTCACGAGAGCGCGACGCGACGTGGCGAATTATGTCGCGTCGCGCGGTTATGTCTCTCGCTTCGGAACGATTAAACGGTTTTATAACTTTCAAGACCAATTATCAAGTTTCTGTCGCTCTTCGACATCTACACTCTATAACGCGAATTTCTCCTTCGATTAACTGCCTATACACACGACAATCAACGCGGCTATTGCACATTCTTCATATACACGTAAAGTAAAGGTAAATAATAAAAAATCACGTTTATTCGTGAAACTTTGACGCATTAAATCGTCGTTAATGGCGTTAATCGCACTTAATTGCCGAATAACAGAATTTGTATGGCTTTAATTTAAACGGTAGAATTCAGTTAATTGTTTCGTTTATGTATGAAACACTTTGATAAATCGCACTTTATCACGCTTTATTTGAAATTATGATCAGCATTTTAGCATAAAACAATGTAACGTATTTTGTTGTACCTCTTAAATATTGTTATCTCATTATATCGCATCTATGTTAGCATTAGCACACGAAATTACTCGACATTCCGCTTCATTATCGCACGAATATTAAAATCCCGCATATACGCGGTCAATTGCGTCGATCAGGAATTAACAGAACCAAGTCCCATTAATAGCTCGACCAATTATTTTATCCAGTAAGTCAATTTTATCGCTTGAATTGATCTCTGTGTTTTTTTTTCTCTTGCAACTGCCACAATGCAACGCATACAAAACGTCCCGCCGTGACAAGCCGCAGCACGCAGCTTTTTTTTGTCAATAGAGAAATTATTTTTCTGTTTCGTTGAAAAAAAAACCGTGCAAAAGCACACGGTATTATTTGTTGTTTCTGCCGCACGTGTTTCGGCCTGGAAGTTTTATGGTGCTCATCCTCGGATACTCTCGGATATATAGGAAATTTAAGCTGCTACTCACGCGTCTACGTGTACGCGCGCGTAGACGAGATGTGCTGAACGTGATTTTAAAATTTTTTCCGAGTTAACCGTAGTCGGATAATTAAAAGATCATATTCTTATTATCCCGGTTTAATTTTCGCTGCGCGGCATTGTGCGAAAAAATCTTATCTTTCATTCTGCGGCGTGGGATTAAACTTCACGTTCGTAATTACTTGTAAAAATGACAGCTGCCGGTATTCGCACTGAGAATTAAATCAGACGTCGCTCGCCTCTCGTCTCAGAGGATACCTATCTCCGTTGAAATTATACGCGGCCGGAAACGCGAGAAGCGCTCTCCTCGCGATATTAAACATTTTTACGCGGAAAATGGTATTGCACTTCGCCACATTCCCATGAGCATTGTGCGGCCATAATATCAATTTAAAATTGGAAACTGTACAGTGGCACTTGCGCTAAAGCAAAGTTATCTTGAGCTAAAGCTGGCTTCAAAGGACATTACCATACTAATGTGTTGGCGAAGTTAAGCATATGTAAACATGTTAATACAAAAATATTTATATATATTTATATATACATCTAATAATATTATATAAATTATATATATTATATAAATGTAGATTAATATTTAATAAACTAATCTTAGGAAAGATGTAGACAGCAAGGGAAAAATTATTATTTTCTTTGAGTAATTTGTATTATTATATGCAATAATAAAATTATTTCCATTATATATTAAAAAAAAAAAAATTACAGTCACATTACTTCAGTAGATTTTTTCCATCTAAAAAGGAGAAAAATTTTTCAATCGTCTTTCAGCTAACAATAAGTTCAGATGAGGCGGGAGAATTCGTCTCATCTAGAATTTATTGTTAGCCTTTCAAAAAGCTATGCTTTAGTCGTTTTCTGCTCGATTTCGAGCATCCTGACCCCTTTCTGCATATATGAGATATATAGGACCTACTAATTTAACATCGACTTCAAACAGTTTTCTTCTAGAAGAGTGACTTCATAGCAAGTTATTTTCCAATGGATTGTGCCTCTTCTTTTGAGAGATGGCCATCGAATAACAGCACTATCGATTTTTGGTTGAATTTGAGAACTCGGCTCTTAGAGCAACACGCATCTCTCTACGCCATGATCTCCACAATTCTATCATGTATCTATTTATTAATTCTGTAGAAATAAGAGTGCTTCGAACTTACAATGTATCTTTTACAAAAAATCAATAACGAATCACTATAAACGACGTACCGCAAATTGTTTATCTCTGTTTAGTTTTCTAAACAACTAGATGCAAATACGAATATGTTGACAATAGCAGGCCAATATTCCCTTTAATATTCCCTTTAATATTTTTTTTTTCAAAAATCCGCCCGTCATGGCGGATACTAGAAATACGTCGATGCAAGTTAGCCATATAAAGTTACACACAATGTTGCGCTGACAAACATTAGAATATATATATATATATTTTTTATCTATATCTTGCTTAAGGCTTATGTGCACTAGTTGGCACTTAAATGCGGAAACTTAATACCTACGAACATACGGAGATGTTTCTACATGTAAATGGTATACTAACAACAACAAGGCACGTAACTTTAAAATTTCCAAGGAAAAGGTTCATACACTGCCAAGCAAAGTTGCATCTATGGCTATCAATAAAATTTTATTTAAGGCTATATTAAAATAAAATTCTCTCTCTCTTTCTCTCTCATACACACACACACACACACACACACACACACACACACACACACACACATACGCACGCACATGGTTTTTATGAAATCTTGTGTTTCGATTAATTATAGGTATCATATAAAAATTTTAATTCAATTTTTATTTACAAGATATTAAAGATCAGAAAAGTAAACCAAATAATGAATTCTTTTTGTTAAATTTTTGCTAAGGAATAGTTTGTAATAGGATTGGGAATTTGTCAGAAGAATTTGCTATTAAAGCTTCATCCAACAATGATAGGATACCAATCATGGCACAGATCGAACATAGGAGAGAGAGAGAGAGAGAGAGAGAGAGAGGGGGGGGGGAAAGAGAAGATCAATTTTCGCCTGTGAAATTAAATGCCTCACTCTGATGTGAAATTGAATACTCTTGTTTCGACATCGGTCGTCACATGGACACGGTCTAATTGGATAAATTTTACAAAACAAGACCCGTCATGTGTTATTTTCGCGATGCAGCGGCCAGAACCGTCTCGGCCACATTAATGCCAAGAGATAAACGTGCGAAATCACGGATTTAATTTATGTCGCGCGAAAAATCGCGAGAAACGCATGTTATAGCGTGACGAACGGGGATTTCCTCTATCGGAACGATGCGACGCGAAAGCGCGACGAGGATCACGCGAGTTAGATTCACGGGGGCGAATTAATTGGACCGGACGCGGAAAATGCAATTCACGACGCTATCGCAGTCGGAAGCGTGTACAGCGCCCCTGTATAGCGTGGTGCATTGCGTGTTGCGACGCCTTAATTGCCGCGATAAAGCGGACACGAACCATAAAACGTGACACAGAGATTGACTTATTATTTTATCACCGCGAGAATAAATCCGCGACTCGGTAAAGAAAGTTAATCTTTAATTATATCATGTTGTAGGTTATCAAAAAAGTAATTAAATCTATACAACATATACGTGTGTGTGTGTATGTAAAAACTGGCACAAGTGACAAAAATAAAAAGCATGACATGTCTATTAGCCTCGTCACACATTATTCTATCAACATAATAAATTTAAAATTGTTTTAAATGTCAGTTTCTTTTCGCTTCTTAAATTAATTGAATCTTAAATTAGCTTGGACAATGCAAAATATATACTTTCTGCTACGTGTTCAATTAAATTAATTAGTTGAAATATGAATAATAATGTACGGTTTATTAGAGATTGCAACGTGTGATATTTAAATTAATAAAATTTGCCGGATGCGCATACGAATGATTTTATAGAGTCGCATTTTGTCAGGGGCCGATATTTGTAGCGCGGTCGCGAATAAAGTTTCGACGGTGAATTTAGCGACTCGGTGACCGCGCGATTCGTGTCGTGCGGAACACCGCCGCAATCGCGAAACATGAGTCCCAGCAGTTAGTCACTGTTAGCGGTTAACAATCGGATCGCGAAGTTCCCACGGTACTGCGGCGTGTCATGGCAGGGCGAGACGCAAAGCCATCGCGGATTAACCATTCGTGCGCGGCGGTGTCGAATAAAATTTCTTCACGCTCGCTGTCGCACTCGTTTCGCGGCGCGAATGTGTGGATCGACGATGATGTCTGTGCTTTTATGTTTTTACAAATTTTCCTTCCCAACTGCATCTCATAGACACTTATTTTTCATCAAACGACAGAATGATGTATCACGCGGGATGTAACGCGGTTCTCAATGCGAGTTGTGCGAGTAGATAGATATGCAGCGAGAATTTATACATATATTGTATATTTAATTGTCAAATAAATTAAATTGTTTTTTTTTTCATTGCAAAGTTTAGAATTGTGTTTTTACGTAAAATATGTACCGAGATGTACGTCGAAGGGTAGAAGATTCAGCGAAAGAAAACTCGATAAACTCGTATTTATCGTGGCATTATTCGCTAGTTGCTGGTTATATAATTAAATATCGAACTATTCATTAAGAGAATAAAATATGATAATTACAGCGTTGAAAAGCACGTTGTGTATATTCTCCGCCAGAGAATGCTAAAAAGATTCCCGATAATTCGTTTTTCATCTCTTTATTAATACACGAGTACATCTATCAGGATTTCTCATCAATTTATCACGTAATATAATTTTGAATCTTGTTTCAACAATGCGAAATTCTAAATGCACCGTGAATGCACGGCACAGATGTCAAGAACAACCAAACAAAATTATAAAAGTTGTTCCGTAAATCGTTGCTCTGTAATTCTATCTGACAACTTTGCTGTCGATTTTTGCATAACGCTAATCCAATCGGATGTCGTATATATTTTTTCACCGTTATTTATTTCTTTCATTTTAGTCTATATATGTATATATCTGATGGACGAGACACATATATTTTTGCATTGAATATCTTTATTAAATATTTGTGGGGTTTCTAGGTATAAGATATACTACGAAAACGGAATATTCGTACAAGTATCGGAAATTTGTTCGAAACGAAATAGAATGCATCATTTATCGGAAAACTTGTTAAAAACTTGACCATCTCTTTTGCTTTTTGGTTTGCCGATAGCAACGAGAGCTCAAGATGAGTATCAGCACCTCGAGGAGATGGTCGTTTTTCCTAATTCCGCCTTCCGTGTCAAGGTTTTGAGAAAGTGTGCTTCTTTTGTACGGGATCCATTCCGTGTCTCGCTTAAGACCGCCACCACAAAGCGGTCAGTGGAAATCGGATGGCCAAGTTCTCGCGGCGCGCAGTGTCGCGTCAAACCCCCAGGCGGATTAATTTAAGGGACAGATAAATCATGGCGCTATCTCGGCAGCTACAGCAAAAACATTTATCTTCCGGCCAACGCGGCTGGAAGCGCGAATGCTCGCGTACGGTCCGCGCTCGGCGCTCGGCGCTCGGCGCTCGGTCGCAAACCAGCCGCTACAATGACGTGAATTGCGTGCGGCTAATTCAGCGGTGTGCAGAGTACACATTTAGAAATTAATCCCTCTCGGTAAGTGTGTGACTTGATATCTCATCTGTTCTGAAAAATAAAAAGCACAAAGAGAAAAATATTTCGATACGGAGAATTTTACAACCCTACAACTCTACAACCCGTCTGTGGATAAATCGAGACGGAAAGAAAACTTTAGAAACGCAATGTTATTCAAGAAAGAAAAAGGTTCCAGGTTTCCTGGTTATCTTGGTATACACATAAGTAAATCTGTTATCACTCCTTAAAATATTAAGTTAAACTCTTAAACGTTCTTCTCCTGAGCTTGATTGTGCCGAAACAGGTTAAAATAAATAAATAATCTATTTACGTTTTAAGCACATTTGTGTATTTATATTTTCAGTAGACAGACTGAAAATATAGACGACGCGATTAATGCCATAAATAATATTGAATAAAGTGGACGCAAATAAACCGCGAAGAAACCGCTTCAACGTCACCATCGACCTTTCGACCCTCAACACTTCAATGTCACTTCTGGACACCGCGAGCACTTGGTTCCCGCCTCGCAAGAACCGACAATTCTATCGTTTAAAATAGTCGCCGGCAGGCGACCGGAAATAAATGCGACGAGCGCAAGAAGAAACACTTTGCGCGACCGCCGTCCGCCGCGCCGCGCCGCGCCGCGCCGGTCGGTCGAGGAAAAGCTGCGACCATTAGGGGATTAACGACGATAAAGTGACGTAATAAGGAGAGACGGGGCATCGTTTCAACGGGACAATGTGCAATCCTCCGGGATCGTAATGAATTACGGGCCGCTTTAAAGAGTCTTTTATTGTCGGCGCTCCGCGCGACGAGCGGTATATTAAATTTATCAGAATCCTCGGCAACGCGAACTATCAGCGGAAACACCCTCGGCTTACACGCGCTCCGCGCATCGAAAAAACTCCCGGCGTTCCATCATCTCTTTATCTCCGCGAGACGTCGCTTGTCGTTAAATTTTCCCCTCCGGACAACATATTTGGTAGGTTACCGGAACGAAAACCTCCTCCTCGGTACGTTTCGCCAGCTTTCCGTTTCCGCGAGATTGTAATCTCGGGCTTTTCTTAAATAATCTCCTATTTTATATCTTAAATATTAATTTTTAACTTTTTAAGAATATAATTACAATTGCAGCAGAATTAATTTACTTTACGTCTTTATTAGGTACATGTATCAAGTTCCTAACTTTTTTTAGATAACTTTTTCGAGCGTTACAAAACATTTTTCTTGGGAAAGCAAAGAAATGTAGACAAATTATTGTTCACACTATCGTGTCACACTGCACAATCCTAAACGTCTCAAGTAAAATTTGACTGCAATTTTTTCTACATGTAGCTTAATTTTTTATTACAAATAGTTCAGGTTAACTTTTCTATAAAATCTCTGTACAATTTCATATAAAATCTCCGAAATGTTGTTTCAAGATTTCTCGACAGTCGGTCTCATGTGTCTTGTCAGTTGAGTCTTGTTCGTTCAAACATGGTAGATTTTCATGTATATCTTTATATTGTATTTATCGATATTTAGCATTCATTAAAAAAAGAAAAGAAAAAAAAAACGAATATTTGAAAAACTAAACGGCAGAAATTAGTAAATTAAGAATTAGGAGATTAAGACGGAAATGAAATGTCTAAACACGCGACGAACTAACACTATAAAAGCTCAAATAACATTTTGTCTCCGACAGTTTCTGTATATTTAATGTGCGATTTCGGAATTTCAGTAGTCACTTATACGTAGACGACGACGCACATAATGTTCACGAACTTATGCGCATGCCAATATTTCTTCGCGATATGCTCATGCGGCGGCACATGAAAAATGAACTGCGCACCGCCGCATACGAAACTCCATTTGGCATCCTTATCTGCCATGTATTATTAAAGGTTCTACGCAAGGACGCGAATAAATGCATGAACACCTTATGTAAACCGAGGAGCATTCTCAGGCCTCGATTGCGTGAATTCCGTTTCTCGTAGAAGAATTCCAAGTCGGAGCAAAGCCGCCCGACGACCGGGAACGCCTCTGAATGTCTATAACTGGCGTGTTTATCGTTACCGATACAGCATACAGAGCACCAAATCCTCTAGTTTTCTCTTGCGCATTGGCAACTTTTTACGTACCCAAGAAAAATCGACGTTATTTTCCTATCAATATCAATGCTCGATACAAATTTGCATTGTTTATACAAAACTTTTTTGTATAAATCTGTCGATGAGCGAGTCGTTAAAAAAATAATAATTAAGACTTAAAACTTATAAACATAAAAGGCTGAAATAAAAAACATAAATAAAAGGCTCGTTTTATAAATGTGAATTGTGCTTTTCCCATAACTTTATAACAGCATTCGAATTCATCTACAAAGATTTTAAATAGCGTTTAAATTAGCAGGATAATTATATTATATTTTTCCACCCTAAAGTATTCCATCCTAAAGGACCAGGCACCGGCATGCCGCTAAAATCGGCTCGCAGATACGATAGAGCGTATTACTTACGATGATTAGAGAGAACGTCAGCGTGACATTATAGGCCATCGATACGTTGCGAACACTAAAGTACCCTAATAGCACTTGACAGCGAGTGTTTCAGGTGGTTTTAAAAATTGATCGTCACATCGATCGACAGTAAACGCCATGGCATATACGGAGAAGAACTCGCCCCTCGAGCGTCCTTCTATCGTTTCGCCGTAAATGGTGTCTCCGACCGTTTCTCTTCGGAGGTCTGTCGCCATTCGCCGGTCACGCCGGAGAGCCTTGATCCATTCGTCACGACCGCGACGATACCACGGACATTCGATCATTAATCCACGTGTCCCCGTGCGCGGGCGCGCGCGCGCGCGCGCACACGTGCATATATCATCCGCGTGTGTGCGGAATTTGTATTCGGTATCACTACTTCAACTAATCCAGAAACGTGATTCGTAATGAAAACGATAATAAATATATACTATAAGACTATTTCGAAAATCCCTGTTTGAATTTGTCTTCATGTTCAACATTACCAAAAAACTATAACAGCGTCTTAAAGGGACGATTCAAATGTTACAACATAATTAAATGGTTGAAATTTGATATTCATCATATCGCAGACTACAATAAAAATTTTTCAAGCTCCTGAACTGACCTAGCTCTCTCTCTCTCGCTCAGAATTTAATTATTTATCCACGATTTTATTCAGAATGCGAATAAAATCCCTTTTAATTATAAAAAATGTATTGTTACACGATTTCATGTAATTTCAGATTTTCCAACTTAGGAAGCACTATATCCATTTATCGTTGAATAACTTTTTACAGATTAATACTCATTATTTTTTCTAGAAATATTAGACGTCGTGCTTCGCAATATGATAAGCGAGACGAAAAGCGAGACACGCGAAATAATAATTAGCCGATGAAACAAAATTCTCTGACAATTCCAATATCGATGGGTGTTTTTCCAGATCCCTCCACTGGTTTGAGATTGCATCGAGGATTCTGTCGATCCAGCCAGCCAGTCAGCGCGCGGCGGGATCGATCGAACATCGGTCGAGCATTCGGGCGTGTCGGATGAATTTAGAATGAATAAACGAGCGAATTTTCGGCGTAGACGTGTGGCGCGATGCGAACTTTAGAACTAAGCGTAAACCCGATTGCGCGATCCGAAGTTCCAGCCGGCTTTATCGCTTTTCTAGCCCGGTATCTACGGTCGAGGGAAAGTATCCCCGTTTCGATTTTATACCCGCGGGAAGAGAAATGGTGTGCAGCGCGCGCGCGTTCAGCGCGTTCGACGCGTTTACCGCGTTTGCGAAAGCGAGCCGTCCGGCGCGGCGTGCGCCCGAGATTTTTATTCGATTGCCGCTGGGCCGAGGATATACATTTTTTTTTATCGGCATCCAGTGCGCCGTTTGCGGCAACCATCGTCCTCGACGGGTATCACCGCATATTACAGTGCGTGGAAAAAAAATCGTTTATTCATTCGCCTCTTTTGCGGCGAGCGTGTACGAGCGAGTTTAAAAATGAACATTAATACAAAACGGAGTAAGCAGTTTTTTCAGAAAACCATTTTTATAATAAATCCGCCTATTATGTGTGTCTTTATTTTTCTGAATATAATATAAATTTTTTTTACATTACGTACGTACGTACGTACGTACGTACATACATACATACATACATATATTTATATTTTACATTACATTACATATGTATACAATGTACAAATTTTCTAACATAAAATTATTTTCTTCATTGATGTCGTTTCCTGGTTTCCAACTGCAAGAAATCCTATGGATTTCTCGGTGACACGCACGTGAGAGGCACTCAGTAAATCGCCGTCTCGATCGATTCTTTCGCAAACGGGTGAACTCGCAGCTTGACATCCGTGGTATATCACGGCTAATCAACGCGGACCTCGGGTGCGCGAAGTGATTTATGTGGTTTACCGCGGCCGCCTGCCAATAATAGCTCCGGTTCTCGCCTCCCGCGTTCGCTCCTTCGTCTTCGCGCGAGGTAAACGTAAAGTTTTCCGCGTAACGAGTAACGAGCAGCGAGCAGCGAGCAGCTTAAACAATACGTGAGTGCGAAGAGCGATTAACGCTGTTCACCTGCGAGTGTTTGCACTACGCATCTGTAAACGAACCGAGTTCTTCGTTAGGTTATCGGGATGTTATCGATTTTTCCGTGTACTTAACCGCAAACGCGACAGAGGGGAGATGGACGGAGATAGATTTATACTATTTGTCTCTATAGAGACTCCCTTTCCTTAGCCTTCAAGGCTTGAAATGCTACCAATATTCTACGACATTTAACACAAAAAATTATATAACAACCTTCTAAGGATTAATTAAAGCACGATTTTCTATAAATCATTATTATAAATCAATGCATTGATGTATAATAACTTAGCCAATGAAGTAAAGTAATTAAGTAGTAGTATAAAACCAAATTGGGAAGATGTGGATTTCCAATAAAAAGATAAATATTGAAAGAAACTCGTTATTATATACTATATACTATATACTATACTATATTAAACACTACTACTCATTAAACTTTCAGATTTATCACTTATTTTACAATTACACGGCGTTTTCTCAATTATGTAGAAGCGCGTCCTGGGGCGCGACATCTCAGTTTAAAACGATGGTGAGAGAAAGATAAATATCAGAAACACGTTTCATCGATAGCTCCGCGTTGAGTTTCGGATCGCAGGCTATTTCTCTCTTCCGGACTCCACGCTGCGCAAATAAATACTTATGGCTACGTGAACCCAGTAGTTTTATCGTCCCTAAGCTCGGCCGCGCCTATATACATACGTTTCACTTAGAGGAGGCCGGGGCTATACCCACTCGAAAAGGACGACAGGACTTCCCTGGATCGTGAGGCTACCCCGAAATGTATAGCCGGAAATGTTCAGTAATCTCACTCACTTTTAGAAGCTGATAGAAAGCAGGCCGGATTCCACACCGATAGAAAATATCGCTCGCCAAGATTTATGAAATATTTCTATTGCTTCTGAAAAGAAAGAAATTTGGGCGATCGAAATTTAATTAAAGATTCAATTAAAATACTAAAAATACTAAAAATACTAAAAATAACAAGATATTTTAACAAGATATCACAAGACTGTACATATACTGTATATGTAGTCAAAATAAATTACTTCTCAATAAAATGCGTAATTGTTGATTATATTATTTGTTGGTAAAACAACAATGTTAATATCAAAGCACTCGTCAATATAATCAATATAAAAAAAATATGAAACCTGCATTATTTTATTTCCTGACATTTTTATTTTATTTCTACGTTAAATTTTTATTCTCTTCTATTTTATTCTACTCTATCCTATCTCTTTGTGTCGAGTCCCCACGATAACAGTCTTTTCCATGACACTTCCTTAAATTATCGTGCCCTTAACTTTTTATTACTTCCAAGGGCTCCCTCCTGTGTTACGAAAATAATCCTCGTAGAGGCAACGTCACAAACGCGCGCTCACAAAGGGCAGCTCGGGCTATCTGACGCAACGGGTGTCGATCTTTATCGACGTCACGCGATATCAGGGTTAAGATTCCGTAGCAGTCGCTGCTGCGATAATAAAACGGAAACGTCGGGTGATTATTTAATTAACTCGAAGTCGAACGGGAGAAAGTAAGTACGTGCGGCACGATAAATCGTGCCGTAGACTTATTAGCCTTTCATGCGGATTCACCTCGTGCCTCCGTTCTTGCTCCGTTGACCCGAGAGATTCTCAATTTCCTGAAGACGCGGCGGCGGCGGCGGCGGCGGCGGCGACGACGACGACGACGACGACGACGACTACTACGGCGGCTAGGACGGCCATCTGTGTACACTGCTATAGGGCATAGCGTCTGCTCGTCGGTGCTGCATTATTAACCGAGACTTGTTAACGTCGTCGTCGTTTCTTCCCCGTCTTTCGTAGGAGCGACCATCCCGCGCCGCAGAGTGTACACTTTCCTCCGTCTCCCGCGACCATTGTGTTCCCTCGCAGACATTGCGGTCTACCTTTGGTACACGACCTTACGTAACGGCGGCATTCCGCTACGTGCGACATTAACCCGTTAACGACGGAATTCTTCTTCTTAAATGCAAAAAGAAAGAACGAAGAGAAAGTGAGAAAGAGAAGGTTAAATACTTGATGAAATTACTGAAATAATTGCAGAAAGCAATATTATAAAAATTAAAGGAAATAAAAAGATGATTGATGAAAGAGTTATTTTGCATCTTTCAGTAAGGATGTCTTCATTTGCAATCGAACGTTGTATTAAGGTAATTAATTTTAATTAAATTTAATTTTGACAAACTTTCAGGTCCGTCAACTATCAAGTAACGTACTTTGATGTACATATTTAATGTGTTTAAGTTCTCTCTACTATACATATGTGTGTGTGTGTGTGTGTGTGTGTGTGTGTGTGTATACAGATTTATATGTATGTTCATGCGCATTATAATAAATATAATTGCTAGTATATAAAATGTACAAACTACTCTATCTCCCCTGAATTAATTTATTCGCTTGTGAATATGGCTAGCTTATAATTAATCGTAATATCACATAGAAATAGATCGCTTGGTAATGCAAATGCGAAATAATTCATGATATATCAGAGATATGCATACGCAACATATAAAACGTCGTTACTTTAATGTATGTCACGTTGAATAACATGTATCCAGTATTTCCAACGAAATACTGGAACGAAATAATTCCGCGCGCGTGCGCGCAAAAAATATTAATTTCTTATAGAAAATATTCTTAAAAATATTTATTTCTTTTAAAAATAAATATTTTCGAGCATTTGTCGCCATAAAGTAAATCAAATTGCGCTAAAGAATTTGTCATTAAACTTCAATCAATTAATTTTTGAGAGTCTACATGTTTTGTTTTGTAATTATTATTTTTATAGTGTAGTATTAAAAAATGGATGGCTTTCTTACACGAAAAGAATTGTTACGCTTGTTCTGTAATAGTGATGTCTATACAGAGTGTGAGACAAGTAGATTTGAAATCTCCCGTAAATTGCGAAACGCCGCTGAAAAACCATATTTAATTACGCTCGACAAGCGCCACGCTTCGCCCCGCTCTCGATTTTAATAAGGATTCCGACGGAGACATAAAATTTCACGACTATCTGCTCATTGAAATTCTACTCGTTCCAACCCGATCGGTAGACACACGTGACGGAGCTGACAATCCCTTTCCTTGGCGTAGTAACCGCCGACGAGAAGAACGAGACGAATGTTTCATAAAAACCTTCACGGATGAAAATCCAATCAAGATGAAGCTTGGCTCTTCGAGTTCGGAGGTCGCGGAGGATGAAAGCGCAATGATTCTTTCAGAAAATAGAAAAAGCGACATGAGATATGCTTTATTATTTTTTTCGCGTTTCTTTAATAGTATATTTAAATAGTTGCAAAGAAAATATTACATCCAATCTTCCGAGATAAATGTGTATATACATGTATATAGCTTCTGTCTGTGAATATCCATCTCGCGACACTTCATTTGCAATTTGTAATCACGATTGATGTAAATGGCCATAAAAATATAAAGAAAGAGCAGACATTTTATTGCCATTATATTACGTAATAGTACGTAACGATTGATTATTATCATATTACGTAACGAGTAATTACGACGAAACGTTGTAATATAAAAGTAATAAAATAAGCATACTTCGTGTGCAGCACCTTAATGTCTGACTAGTACGTGTCTATTTCTACTTTCGTTAAGATCGAACGAACCTGAGAGATTACGATTTAAAGGTTGTGCCAAGAACAAGTAAGTATAATAATACATAAAATTCTATAGAAGCTTATTCAATATATCAAAATCGTTAAAAAACGATACGTCTCAGGGAATTTGACGACGTGATCTAATACTTAAATATATGTATATTTTGTACATTTGCGTAAAAGACGTACAGTTTATTTTTAAATGGCATAGGAATAAGAATCCTTCTTTAGATAGATAAGTTCAAGAAGCTGTCGCACGAAGGAGAGAAGAAAGAGTCGGCGTGGGAGGAGACTCTGAGAAATGGGGGCGAGGACGAAGCGATGGAAAAGGATTGAAATATATTCCCTTGTACCGCCGGAGGCGGTGCGCTCGCAGTTGCAGTTATACCGAGCGCTCACACCGCGTTCGTTTCCTCCCCCCACCCCCCTCTCGCTCTGTCCATTCTCGACTCCTAGTCTTTCCGTAGGCAAAACCTCTTTGCGCGACAGTTGTCTTCTACGAGATGAGCGCGAGTGAAAGTAAAAAAAATACACATATACAGAAAGAAGGAGCAACTCGATTCACTCGTGATATAAGATAGAATGGTCGCTCGCTGTTAGAAACGCTGTTAGAAATGTTTTAAGATACATTAATGATATAAATGAATTAATTAATAATTAATGCACTTTGAAAATGTGTATCATACCGGTCAACGATGCAGGCTCACATCCCTTTTCACGCAAAGTTTATACAACTCCAACTGTAACATGATTACTTCCGAGCATCTTAAACTCGCTTTACCGTTTGCTCACTTTTTTTCTTTTGGAATAGCGTCAGAAGAAAATCGAGAGTAAAGAAAATCGCCGCAGAATTTGCAGCTTGAAACTCGCTGTGAAATTGCAAATCGGATTTTGCGATTTGTGATTCCTACTCCTTTTCCCTCAAGCAAATGTTCTCCACCCCAAGTTGAGTATCATGCGTTTTCTCGTTTTTACATCTTTTTCTTTTGAACGCGGCGCGGCGGGAGCAAGGTTTGAACCTTGACGCGCACGATTTCATCTTCTTTTACATAAATAGATTTTGTTCAATATATCAGCATTTTTATAATATTGTAAAAGAATAATCGGTTTTATACGTATTCTTCGAATACAAAAAGTTCATTTTTCCTAAATACATTATTATAAATTTATACATGTAAGTATTATCAGCTTATTAAGGCGTAATTACATATATATCTATATATGTACATATATACCTGTATACCAATATATCCCTACGAGAGTATGTAAGTATATATATATAAGTTCAATGATTATTTGCCGGCATCGATTGGTACACCTATCTACAAATGGAAATAAAGTCTATATAATTGAAGATGCTGAGAGCAAAGAGGTTAAACCAGACTTTAGGGTAATTTCCCAGGTTCTTAATGAGACCGGCTTCTGCAACAGAAATAATAATCTCCCGGCCCGGCCTGACAACGGCGACGAGATTGCTGCTGAAGGCGCCGCGCCGGCTGGACCGAGAAGGAAGTTCAGGCCGTAACTTCCGCGACGAAAGACGAGCGACGGCAGTAAAGGCTCAAACGATAGCTCATTAAAGTAGTCTTCCGCGACAGCTGCGATCGGTTTCGTAGCCGAGTCTTCTTATCCGTCAGTTTTACGTCAGCGTGTAATTAAGTTCTTACTGGTCTCCGCGGCCCGAGGTCACGAATTCTGCGCGAGCAAACGTGCTTTTATGGCCCAATCAAGCTTTTAATTCTACGAGAACTGGGAAATGTTCTCGCGTTAAATATACTTCTTGACGAACTTGAAGTCGGAATTTCTTTTTATTTAAATCATAGTTATGCATTGGTAGCATAGTTGCATTAAATCCTCCTTTGACGAGGCAGAGTATTCTAATATTCTGTGCATTTTAATGTATAGTATAAAACGTGATATACGTTTGTCGCATATTTTGTCACGAGACAATTAATCAAGAGTCAAATTTGATAGGATTGACCGCAATATTGAAAATAATGCAACGCTGGAAATTATTCCATATTCGGTAATTTCATTATTTCATTCAATAAATGAGTTAAGTTTAATCTGTTTAAGAGAAACTGTATGCATTTCAGTACCGAAATAGTCTGTAGTGTCGAAACGGGGCATCATATGATTATCGGTTGCACATATTGCATTGCCTGACTTTTAGTGATCCACTTGAATCGGTAGAATCGAAACGAAGCGATATCGAAAATAACACAACGGCAGGAATTATTATTGATTATCGCTGAACGTCGCAAGCGCCTATATAATATTATAAAACGACGCTTTTCTCTCTCTCTCTCTCTCATTTTAAAATTTAGACAGCAATAGATTCTCTACGTAATTTTTCAAGCAGATAATACGGCATGTCCTTACGAAAGTTATGAGTTATCCTCATGCATAAGATATCATTTCCCATTTTGTCAAACGGAGTATCTTAAAATAAACAGCAATTCAAGAAAATTTTATTAGCATTCGCAATATTTTATGACGTTGTCATAACCGATAAAACGTACTTTGCATATCGGAATGTCAATTCCGGAGAGCTGCAAAACTAGACTATTTGTTAGAATCTCTCCAATTATTTCGACGAGAGAAATTATCGGGGCATCTATGCATGTGCCAATAATTTCTCAACATGCTGTATACATTATTAACTCGACAATGATAATCAAGCGATAATATTCATTTCCGTAATTTGGTTTTAAAGTGAGCAATTCAAAAACACGCGAAACGCGACACATTCCTCATGTCCATTTATTTATTAACTTCGCTATTTTCCTAACCGAAGTGAAATGAAACGAGCGCGAGCGCGAGCGCGAACGCGAACGCGAACGCGAACGCACGCGATTCACGTAGGAGAATATATCGCCAGCGAAAACGGCCGGACAGAGGGCTCGTTTCTCATTATCATTCACTTTGGACGACGTTAAATCTTCGCGCAGATCATATCTCGCGATTTATGGGAGGAAAATTAAAACCCCCGCGCGCTTTGTTTGCGCTTCTGGTCGAAGTTTAGCGCTCGTGGCCACCTATTTTGCTCGAACGAATAATGCGCTCGCGATTCGGTAGTTCCGCTGGGACTCGATAAATAAACGATGGCGAGATGCGTTCCCCGTCATTTCCCGTTGAATAGTCTTCAATAAACAATATGCCACGCCGAACTGCGCGAGCGGGAAGATTGAAAAAAACATAACTTTCGACAGCCATTAATCGCAAAGTGATTAAATTCAATTTTTACAACGTTGTTGAAAAATAAACGTAAAATGAAGTGTAATATTCTCTCTCTTTCAATTCTCCCTTTTCTTATTTTGGTGCTTTATTCTTAAATTTCCACCGTCGTCAAGGGAAACGCAACTTGAGAAGAATTTCATGGCGAAATAAATATAAGTTTATATGCAAAAGCGAAATAAGTATTGCGATATAATCGACATATGTATATGTGTATGTGTATACATACATACATAAATATACTATATATATATATATATATATTGTATGTACAATATATGTACAATTCTATCTCGAATACTGTCCCTCTTTCAATGATGTTGTCGCTGTTCGCGCGATCGATGTAAGCTGAAAGTCCGATATCATACAAACAGTAAACAGCGACACTGCAGACTATTTTGATTGGCAGAACACGGCAGAATTGTAAGTGAATGCAAATTTCCATATAATTCCGATTTATCAAAATCATCAACCGGATTTTGGTTTACTCGAGCACTTTTTGTTTTACGTTTACGCGTGAATATTTGTAAAATCTCACGTTTATTCTGCATCCATTCATAATTAACATTTGTGAAAAATAAAAATTATATTTTCACACATACGCGAGTCTCAAAGTATATTAAATCTCTTAATATTATCTCTCAACATTATTTTTTATAATTTATTATTTTATTACTATTTTGTAAGTTAAACTATTTTTATATTTTTGTATTTATGTATTTACGATCGGATCTCTCGTTATTGCAAACACCTTCCTTTTCGAATTTTCAGTTTTCAAGCGTTATGTATAATATATTCTTTAAAAAATCAAGCTTGATTAATCAAGCGATATAATAAATTCGTGCCATAAAATGGAAGACTCGTCTTTTTTAAAAGTATGTCATGCGAGCGAATAGCCCGTTCTTGGTTTTTGACACGTTCCTCAGATTTCGCAATTTTTCTCAGACCGTGAAACGCGTCGCTAGACGTTCAATTTGCAAAACGTTTGCGAGACCGTTTAAAAAGAAAGGTGAGACGCGTGGGAAATCGGAGGGAAACGAAAAGGGACGGAGGTAAAAGGGTTGACTCGATAAAGACGGTCGTCTCGGTGGGTGGTTGAGATCCTTACGTCGCGCTGATATTCCCGACAGCGCTGGGAAATATTAAATTAAATTAAATTACGTATGAGTGCGAGGAAACCGTCCGCGCGTAGATCAGTCTCGCTTTTATAATGCTGAGCGTCAAAATTCGCCGATCCATTTCTTATACGATGTATGTACAATGGAAAACAAATTTACATCTATCCAGTATGAAAACTCTTATCCATTTTCAAATCCTCGTACTTAAAATATATATAAATATTCTGGATATATTTGTGCAAATAAAGAAAATGCCAAGACCCCAAATTAAGCGTAGAATCCACACATACATGTAAAATTTCTTGAAATTTATTCAGAATTATTTTATACATGTATCAAATAATTTAAATTAATTAAAGAGAAATGTTATCCTTCTCTGACCATAGCTAAAGCACGATGCTTTTACGTTGCAATGATTAAAATATAACAACCCTATTTTACGTTTCATATTTTTAAATATATAATAACGATATAATAAGCGAAAATATCACGATGTATGAGACGAGGTTTATTCAATTTAGAGAACGTCGCTGCGTATAGACCGCCGAGCGAAATTTTCTCCGGAACGTTTCATCCCTCGTCCTTTCGTGCCCGCTGGCATCGGGGCCCCGCTGGCACCGGTCTCGGATCCATTACCACCGTCGTCGAGAACTTTCCTCGAGGGAAAATTCCGCGATTCCGAGATGTCGAGCGTGCCCTAATCTCCGCGATCTGCGATTGTCGCACGCGCGCGCGCGCATATGAAGATCAAATAAGAAACGAACCGCGGCTGCTACACAGCGCGATTCGTTTAGGACTTAGAGAGACACGCGTAGAAATTCCGAGTCCAAGAAATAGTCCGAGTGCGAAAAATACATTCTGGCGAATAAATGGCGAAGAGGTGTCATCGTTTTTGATATTTTGATATCGTAAAGATGCAAATGCTTTAATAAAAGATAGTGGAATAATCGTAAATAACTTTATACGCCATATATTGAATGTTCTATCATTTATCACATCGCCCGTTCTCTCCCTTCATTAATAATGGATTCTTTAATAAATTCAAAATCGATATTTTACTCTGAATTTTTTTTAACACAAATTCGATAAGTTTGATAAATGCGACAGCTGTGAGACAAAAAACATTTTTATATATTCTACATGTTTTATATTCTACAAAGCAATAAAATGATATTCTTATATAATCTATAAATTGTTACATCAATTATATAATTAATCTAAAATCGGGCAAGTTTTTCCTCAGTTTTTCCTCCACTGATTGTCGAGTGAAAAATTCTAACAGGTGAACTTGAACTTTGAATATACGGTCGAGTGGTTGCGTTTTTAAGATATTTCTCCCGCGGCAATATAACCGCGACAATGAAAGAAAGTGAAGAAAATGAAGAAGCTGGATAGAAAGAGTCGAAAGACGAGGGAGTCGTCATTTCTTATATGACTAAAGGTAGCGAGGGGAACGAAAGATAGGAAGACACATTGCTCTCGGATACTTCAACCGCAACAAAAGCTCACTCTGCTCTCTCGATCTCGAACCACCCGGTATAAACCGACGGTAAAGACGTCACTTCTCCCGTTCACGTCTATCCGCCTCGTTCGAAGTGAGAAAAATTCCCCGCGACGCAATGTTCTTTCACCGACTGCTTGCTCTGCCGCGCGCCGCGCCGCGCCGCGCCGCGCCGCGTTGGTGCGACAATTGTCCTCCTTGGTGGAGTCGGAGGACAATGATGTTAGACTTTCAGACCGAAAAAAGAAGGTGATCCAGTAATTACTCAGCTTTTAGAGTAATGAAAAGTATCAACGAGTGCGATTTTTTTAGTTTCACAGTGCTCGGTCGCACGCAGACTATTAGAGAAACCATTAGAGAACATTCGCAGAGAACATGCAAATATACATACATACATACATACATATTATATGCCTTGCGATATATAATTACTTAGCAGAGCACTTAATTATTTATTGAATAATCCTTGAATGTAGTCGAGTAGAATTTTTATTCTATTTGAAAAATAAAAATTTCCCGAATACGAGATTTATTGCCGGCACTTTCCTGAGTGATGACTGATTGTGAGTTTTATTGTTAGTTAATGGCGATCATCGGCGACGTCGCGATGATTTCTTACACGGCAACATCTGCAAACTTTTCACTTTGAGGTGAAAAAACAAAGGCACAGTTTGCCGCTCACGGCAATTCATCTTTGCCCGCGGAGAGCACGGCGAAGGACGTTAGAGAGAATAAAGGCTGCGAGAGGGGGTCGTTGCAAGTGAGTCGCTCGAGAGGAGAGAAAACGGAGGAGAGGAGGAACCGGCCGCGGCGGCGACCGAGGTCCGAAACTCTAAGTGAATACTGAACAAACACTAGAGCGAACGAAGAGACTTTCGCGGACCGTCTGTGGGACACTTCCTCGTCGAGAATACAATGTAAGATTATGCGAGAGCAGAAACTGAAAGGGTGAGAGAAAGAGAGAGATAATTATAACCTTCTTACCCAAGCATTTGTTGGAGCCTTCTTACAACACGAAGTTTCAAATTTTCGACGGCGATAGAAACAGAAAAATAATCTCTACGTTTATTTCAGATAATATGGAAACGTAATATTTTACGTAAAATCATTAATTATTTTCAACAAAATTTGTATATTTTATAAATTCTTTTCAAGCATAAATCCTTTTGTATCTCTCTATGCTCGGAGAATCGCACGCTACATAATTTCAACAGTAAAATAATTTCTCGTAATCTCAGATAATTTCAACAGTGGATTCTCTCCTCTATCTATTTGATATGTTCTTTAAACTGTAATTGAAACTACATCGTTACCAATTCGCGATTAAATATCAAGATCTCGTCGCTCATTCAAATTCGATATAATTTTAATCCGCCTATTCCGTTTATACCGTGTGATTGCAAGATTAAATTCTTGCAGCTCTCGATTTGTAAAATGTCCAATTAAGATAGTATCAGCCGTTTCGCAGAATAATGCGGCTCCTAATATCTTTCGCGATCGATACCGACCCCAAAATGCAAATACTGGCGACATTTGTCAATGGTGTTTCCGCCGAACGGTGCTTAATGAAGCAAATTAGCAGCCAGCCTGATTTCCGCGTTACAATCTCGCAATGGTCGTTAAAATCGTGTAACAAGCTTGCTTCAAAAGAATGCGTTAATTAACATCGAAAGAATTTCAGAATTGACTGTCCAATCTTTCCAATTTCTATACACATATACGTATGTATACGTACGTGTACATATATGTACATATACATGTAGAAAGATTTAACACAAAAGCATTTCGCGCGCGGGAAAAGAGTCGATCAAATATTGATAATGAGAGGTTCCCCATCTCGATCTGGATTCCGCGAGGCGAAGGCAAGAAGAGGAGAAAGATACGCGAAACACGCGAAATAAAAGGTAGAGATAATACGAAACGCGACGGCGTTGTTTCATTACGGTAAGCGTCTGCCGTTCGACATTATATCGGTCGACTTTATCTGCGCGGCGCACTCGAAGACGATAATTACCTTCCTTTTTCGTGAATCCCTTCGAATCTCGTGCAAGCCGCATCGAACACGTTCGAGAGAGTCCAATTATTTCTTCGCTCTCCGCGCAATCTTCGGTTTGCGTCCTGAAGGAAGTTTAACATTGCCGTTTTGGCACAAAGTAACCGAGATCAGCGAATAGCTTTCTTTTATTTATTTTTTAAAATAACGAAATAAAGGATAAATTTATACATGTCGCAGAAATAATTTGAAACACAAAGTAACTTGATGTTAAAAGAAGGCTGGGTCTCCAAACTTTATTTGTGCACATTGTGCACAATTAATGGTGCACAAATGAAAAAATAATAAGAACAATTCCGTCTCGATGTATCCTTGTTATTTAATTCTCATTCTCAAAACGCTATGTCACTAAAACAAATCACGCGTCGATTGATATGCGACACGCGGGATTGATACAATTGAAACACTAGTTGTCGAACAATCAGTTTAAGCCTGGCGAAGGAAGGTAAACAGTGATGTTAAAACCGCCACGTCGACCAGCGGCCTATCGCTTCGATATCGGCAGAAGCGCAGCGCGTCGATGATGTATTTTTAGTCGCTGAATATTGTACACCCTCTCTCTCTCTCTCTCTCTCTCTCTCTCTATTTCTCTTTCTCTCGCTGAGCCGTCGTTGTCGAAGCTGCAACTGCCATCATCCCTCTCGGCTTCCCACCCACCTCCACTTTGGTCCTCTTCGGGCTTCGGGCTACGACAACCGCGCGGTCGAGTGGACTTTAATGAAGACACAGACACAACGCGGTTCCGGCCGCGTCTCTAACAAGATAATCAAACAAAAATCGATGCGCCGATGGGTCGAGCTCGTCGTCGGGACAAATGACGCCCCTTCGTCAGTTTTAGCCCTTCGGGCACTAACCGCTTCTCTCCAAGTGGGTAAAAGACCAGGCGGGAGAGGGTTAGGCGAACTAACGTGCATTTAATCGCGACGAGTTTCTTGCCGATGATTTCGGAGTTAGCGTAACCGAGAGAGAGAGAGAGAGAGAGAGAGAGGCAGCCAGAAGTCCCAAAGTTCTCGAGCGATGGTTTTCTTCAAACGTTCAATAAAAACGCATCTATAATTTTATCACACCTTCATTATTGTACCTTCATGATATCTACGCAAAGAATTAATATCATAAATCGCGTTAAAACTTGATGACTGAAACGCTTATTCCAATGATGGAGAAGAAAGTTTCTTGTTGTACATACATACATACATATAAAAGCTGGTATTTTTACTTGTAAATATCAAAAAGGAAAAAAGAGAAATGACAAAAGCATCATGTTCGAACATGTAACACAATTGAAATAGTAATTCATCTAACGTGTCAAACAGCATTTCTTTACTCGATCAAAAGGAACAAATAAAATAAAGGATGTGTTTAGTATTTCGCGATTCTCGAATTTATTGCTGACAGCAAATAAATCCGAGACGGATTTACACTGGCCTGGTCACTCGGTATTTCACGAAATAGTGATCGATGGGCAAATACGTCTTTGCCAATATCACCGGATGCAGCGGCGCGCGGCGCGTAAAGTACAGCAACGGCCAATAACAAAAGGGTTACGACTTTTTTTCCGCCATGGTGAGATTTTACGGGCGGCTACGGCGGTGCTGCCATAATTTGTGAGCGATAGGCATAGTTTTAATTAAAAACAGAATTCGCCGCTGCTGGCGGAAATAACGAGGACGGAAATATTATGTGTCTCGCGGCCGAGAAGAGAAACAAAACTTTAATTGGTACGAACGCGCGTATATGCGAGCCACACGTGGATAAGAATCTGCGCGAGCGCGAGTGCGAGCGCGCGCGCGCGCGCGCGTATGATACGATTGGCTTAATTAATTAAAGCCTGAGGCCACGACTATAAAATATGCGAGCGCACATTGGTCGGATATGCTTCAGGAAGCTTCGTACATTATTTAACATTTGCATATTAATGCTATAATAACATTCATGCAGAATCTTGGATGCCCGAGGAATATATCGATAGCTTCGATATTCCTTCGTGCCGGGTGTCTCACGCGAACGCAACTGCATCACAGAAATACAATACCATCTTTAACAATTCTTACATAAATCTGAGTTACATGAATCCGAGTCTCGTTTAACTTCGTATCGTTTAATTCCAAGTATTTTCGCCATTTTCTCGGCGCTACACTCAATTAAGGAGAGATTTATTTTATTTTATCCAATTCCACGCCATAAATATGCTGTAATTAAATAATTCATCAAATTATGATGTTACAGAATTATGTACATACAGGTCTACCGCTAAAGAAGGATCGTAACGGTTGTCCAAGGAAAATTAAGAAGATAAAAAGGAACGTTATACATTTTTCTGCCTTTGTCATACGGTATGTTTGTATGCGGCGTGTTCTACAGTTTCGCGCGTGAATTCGATGACCCAAAAAGCGTTTATAGTCCGAAAGAAGCGTAAACAAAGCTACTGTCGACGCCGGCGGAAACCCGCTTTTCCGAATTGCGCGTCGATAGACGAACCTCTCTCTGATAACGCTCTCGACGTTTATTTTTGTTTGGTTTCTCCGTTACACCGTAGCACCGTAGCACCGGCGCGCGTAGTGCAGTCGTTTCCGAATAATTTTCTTTTTCATGAACACTCATCGGTGACGGCGATCGATTGAAGAGCAAACATAAACGACGATTGTAACGCTGCAATCGCGTGGCGTGGGTTTAGCGCGCCTCTTTTCATTTCATTAATTCGTTCAAATCGCGAGCGCGCGATCGCGAGAAACAATCGTAAACCGAGTCGCTCGCTCGAAGAGGAAGCGGCGACCGCGCTTTTATAAAGCCGTATAATTTTTTGGCGCAGGACCGACCGCGTCATCGCGATTGTCGCAACATAATTTCTCAGTGGCTCGCGGAAGTCACGCGCACGGCGAAAAGCCGAGCGATTGACACTCCGACAAGTTTCGCGCCCCGATGCGACTCACGTAGCGTCCCACTGGATGAAAAATCTCGACCATAATTCATCTCAAGCTGTACTCCGTACTTTTCTTCCTAAGTCCAAGCACAGAAGTCCCCGCGCATGTGCATGTGTGCACAGGTACAGGGCGGAGATTGCTCGAGAATATAAAATCACGTAATGGAAAACGACGCGCGAGAAGACGGCATCGCGCGGCTCACGCGATGTTCACAGTAACGCAAGTCTTTTTTTATTTTAGATCTGATATATATATACCATCTACGCGGAATGATCGTCATTACGTAGGTATATTGTAAAAGTATAACAAGAGAATTTTCTTAACCATGAACTTATGACTCTATATAATTCTTTTTATCGCTCGGATTTGAATTTCTTTTCTATATGTATTCTCTCTCTCTCTCTCTCTCCCCCCTCTAGGATGTTTTCGGATTCTCTAGATTTATATAATTGATTTTACATATCTATCGTAATATAATTTTTTTCGTTTAATTTTTTTGATGATATAAAATTTTTCATATTGTTTACTTTTTATTATTAAAGTCGCTTTATTATGTTAAATTTATTAATTTTCTGGTTAATTTCATTTATTTCAGTTTTTGTAATTATTAATGACCTCATTATTCGCAGTAGATCGGCCAATTGCAAACGACTAAAAGAGCAATTAACTTGGTTCTACTGTAAAAATTCAAATGGGCTCTTTTATCTTCGTAGAACGCTTCACACGTTTTAATTTGCTTGATCCCATGAATGTTTGCTCAAAGCGAACGTGTATAGAGTAACGTTAATTCCTTCATCGTTTAACACAGATGATTAGTTTCGCGGGGTATTAATTAGAATTTAACGGGAATTGAGATCTTTGAGTAAACGAGAGATTTAATTAAAATTAAGGTACGATTACTTTCTCGAATAATAAGATTAATAATATTCTTTTTAACTGTTTCTTCATGATAATTCTATTAAACAAATATATTTAAAACATTTTACTTATACAATAGCATATCAATTGTACAATAATGATAATCTAATATCTACTATTTAATATTTAATATTGTTGAAAAATATGAGTTTAAATTATTTGAGAGCTTTTATTCGTATTATACATTGTATGTTGGCTCTTTTTTGTTTCATCCAATATAATTAATAATATACAATATACAATATACTATCATATTAAATGTATGTGATGTAACTGTTAAAGTAAGACTTTTTGTAAAATTACGAGGTGGCTACTACAACTCGATCGATCCTGGAAGACATAAAAATTGAGTTAGGTCTCATATAACATCTTTTCTAGCCTTTTCCTCCCCCTTTGAATAATTCAATCGTCGTCAGAAGTAAACCTTGTAAATTGGCATTAAACACGCCCATCTTTCGTCTCTCGCTTTTCCTGCGCGCGCGAGCGCTTCGCGATTGAAATTATTTCAGCCCCTTCAAGGCGCGTATCCGTCAACGTCGCTCAAACGTCGACACCCTTTATATCTCCCTAAGTTACGATCGCTCGTCGTTTTAGAGGTAAGAGGAAACGCGGTAAGAGGAATCAATGTGTTTATCAGACGCCGTTCTAACAAATGAAACGTTTAATCCATGTTTAGTATTTAATATTTAATTTCTAATTAACAATGTCTAATCTTTATGAAATCCGATGTTCATTATTTTACTGAATATATGGGCAAATGTATTTTGCCTGGGGGCGTATGTACTTTTTAAGTTTATAAATAATGTCAATAAAATAATGGGGTATTTTTTTATGTCATTTCTGTCACTGAATAGTTACTGAATTGAAATGTGTTGCATTATTATATTGTGGTCATACATGAGTCTCGTTTTCTCTTCCAGACATTTTATATTTTCTGACAAACAGCTGACCGACTTTCGCCAATTGCTATTCTCGTTGACAAATCGTTCTACCGATTCTTTAATGCGCAAGTGAAAATATCATTGTATTTCACAATTTTCTCTCTTTAAGTATACACATGGGCATTTTTCAATGACGGAAACATCTACATACGGCGAATAACTCATGTTTATTTTATATCTCGTTTATTTACGACGTAGTGAATATTTATATACATTATATGACGCATTGTTACAGCGCAGCTTTTCCGTCGCGCTGCAAACATGACAAACTCGCCAAGTTGCCTATTTTCTGTTTATATATGTTTACATTACCATTATTTCAATGTCCAGATAATTATTTCATGTGTCTGTAGTTTTGAGAAAAAAAGAATTCTTTCATCTATCGAACGTTATCACAGATATTTATTTCAATTTAATCTTCGTATCTGAAAATGTTTCAACGAAATGCAGCCGTACGATTCATCATTATTTCCCATTTTGAAATCTATCGAGAATCTAATTGAACATTGTTTTTATCTTTTTATCTTTTATAATATTCACGTTGCATTTCTGTAATGCTAAAAATAAATAAATATTGCGTTCAGCGAAATATACATGTAACGAGGAAACACATTGTCGCCGTTTACGTTTCTAAAGCTTGAATCGAGGAAACGTCGACAGATCTCTAATTTGGCCTAAGAAACCGTAGAACAAAAAGGTGAAGGAATCGGAAACCCTTTGAAGAGCTGGCGCTGCCGCGTGTCGCGAAGAATTAATATCCGAAAAGCGGGTATCCGCGAGCAGTTCCGCAGTTCCGCAGTTCCGCAGTTCCGCAGTTAGGCGACGCGGGACGCGCAGAACAATCGTGAATATCATTCGTGCCTTCCGAGATGGGGAGAAGGTATTCTCGCTCTTTTAATCTCACGACATTCGCTCTGGCTGTCTCCGCGCGCGAAACAAATCACTCTGGTATACGTTCGCTTATAACTCGATATCTGGGTACTGCACATACAATACAGAGCACGGTCTCATTGTGAATGAAATATAGCGGGTAGAAACGTAAGAGGAGCGCATACACATTCGAGTGATAAGACCCGGCATAGTTAATCCGTAAAATACGTTTCCGTATCCCGACAGACGTCGAGTACTAATCTAGAAATTATGTTCTTCTATCTAACAAAGCAGTATCAAATTTTGTCAAATGAATTCTACGTCGAACAGTTGTACATTTGTGCGAAATAAAATTTTTTACAACAATAAATTAAAAGCTATACCTACTTTTATTGTGCTCACATCTCCTCTACTTACAGATATTCCTTGTCGTGAAAAGAATTAGGAATGGCAGTCGATTTATAGCACCTCAATTTGTAACACCTTTAACTGTCTTAATGTCTTATTATTAGAAACTTGGCGTTTTGGTTAACCGTCGTGTCGGGCAATAATTAAGTAACTTTGTATCAAGTTAATAATTGTAGTCACACAAATCAGGATGAGTGAGAAGAAAAGTTGAATGTTAAGCCGTATTAGCTACTGGCTACTATGTATGTACATACATAGATATATCGAAGCTAATGGCCGAGTTTTGTATCTAGTATTATCTGCCAGCCTAACGCTACCGATTCGCCGTAAGTAAAACGAGATCAATTATTCCAGTTTCCAGCTGTATGGAGTTATCGGCCGAACTTGATGCACGCAACACAATCGCATGGTTACACGATTAGCGAAATCGAATTATTATTTCCGGATGCAAAGAGCGGGCGCGAGAAACTAAACATCGACGAGCATCGAGCCAAGATGAAATCAGTGTGAGGTAATATAGCTAGTTTGGTAGTTTAGCTATATTACGCCACGATTTTGTATCGAAGGGCAAAAACCTCAGGCCGCCAGCTAATGTAAGCTTGACACAATGCGAATAATAGCGCGATATCGCGGGTAACATGAAATGTTTAAATAACGTTCAGTCGCCGAGTGGCAACTGAACAATAACGGGGTAACATTTGTTCCCTCTTGCCTAAAATATTTCGCAGGGGTCCGTGGACGAGCGTGGAAGGGATCCGGGATGTGTGCGGTACACGGAGGAGGAGGAGGAGGAGGGCTAAATGGCACTCAATCCATGGTAAGAACCAGCCAGCCGTGCTTCTCCCACGACAAGTCCACGCGGCATTCCGGCGCGTTACAAATGACCAGTGCGCCGGCTTATAATTGGTACGTGTCGAACCAATACCTGGATACTCGGGATAC